>PVJI01024996.1:0-21256 GCA_004026765.1 Micronycteris hirsuta | reverse complement strand
GGCAAACTTGCCTGGAGCAGTCAAACAAATGCCAAATGTCATCCCTCAGTGGTGAGGCTCAGTGGATTGGGGGCTGGCCTGTGAACCAGAGGGTTGCTGCTTCCATTCCCAGTCAGGGTACAGGCCTGGGTTGCAGGCCAGGTTCCCCGGTGCGGGGTATGCACAGGGGCAACCACACATTGGTGTTTCCTTCCTCTCTTTCTCCCTCCCTTCCCCTCTCTCTAAAAACAAATAAATAAAATCTTTTTAAAAATGCCAAATGCTTACTAGGAAGATATTATGTTCCCAAATCTTGACAGAGGACAGAATCCTGGAATGAGGTTTGCCCACAGGCTACTTGGCTAAGGAAGCTTATGAAAGTCTGCAGTTTCCTTGTGCACTTGTGCTATACAGATGTAGAATCTTTCAGAATTCAATAGAGTTCTAGTAACTTTTCTGAATTTAGATATTCTGAATAAACAAAATCAGTGGAGTTTTCCCAACATACAGCTGTTGTGGGTACAATGGCTTCCTCAAAAGTGTTTGTTGTGTGTTTGTGTGTGGCCTTTAACCTCTTCCGTGTCAGAACCTAGGGTTTCAAGATGCATTAAAATAAATCTCTGTGGGAAAACTAAAAGAAGTAGGGTTGGATTTCTCTTGGTTTCAACACAGTAGAGCAGCGATTTTCAACCAGTATGCCACCAAAAAAATAAATAAATAAATAAATAAAAACGGACAATACCTGACTAAATAGTCAGGGGCACTGACCTCTTTTTTCATAGATTGTCAAATAAAAAATGACAAAAACCCCAATACAATAATAGTTGTTTGGTGTGAATGAATCAAAATCATATGTATTTTTGTCAATTCAGCCAAAACTATAATTTTTGATGTGCTACAAAATTTCAGTAATTAGTTTATGTGCACCGTGAAATGAAAAAGGTTGAAAATCACTGCAATAGAGAACTGAAATGCTTTCTAATCTATGAGCACAATTATTAAAAAGAATTAAACTACATTAACCTTGAGAATTAATGATAGAGAGAAAACTAAAGAGGAAAAAAGGTCTATTATGCTCAGTATGAAGCAGTGGTCCTTGGCTTTAAATTTCTGATGAGGTGTGGGAAAGAAGTCATCTGATTCACATTCCTAAGCCAAAATCACTGGTTCTTAGTAGAAATGAAAAGAGAGTTTGGTTATGATTACAAGACTTTCCATAAAAACACAATCTAATACTTCATTAAAAACTTATATGTCAGATATCAACAGAGTTTATTTTAATAAAGTAAGGATATACCTATTTTATTAACAAAATTTATCCAATTATGTACTCTTTCACCCTGCGAACTGTTATTATTTTCCTGCCAGCTTTAGTGAAGTACAATACGTAAGATGTATAACCTGATTTTTAACATATGTATATACTGTTAAATGATTAGGATAATCAAACTAAGAAACACAGCCATCACATCCCATAGTTGGTTTCAAATTTTTAACAGTGGAAATATTAAAGATCTACTATCTGAACAAATTTCAACTATACAATACTATATTATTAAGTAAAATCACCATGTTAATGTTCACTATACATTTATCCTGCATAATTAGAACTTTGTTACCTTTGACCAATATCTACCCATTTCCCCCTGTCGTGAATTCTGGCCTGCAGAATTCATATGCCATGACAGGTGTGTAAATAAATTCACACAGAGTATACTGGACTAGAAAATCCGGGACCACACGACCCCTCCCTTATCATATGAGACAGGCCCTGAGCGTTGTGTCGACCAGCTTTTTATTGCTGTTCTCAGGGACATTACATAAGAATGGTACCCATTAACCACACGTAGATTGTAGATTCACTTTAGGTGGTAGATAGCCCAGAAGGTACACCGAAAGGATTATGCAAAGACAAGAGGTATGGCTGAACTTTGAAAGGATAGCATCGGTCTAAGGAAGCTAGGTAAGCATTAGCATTTGTTCTTTTGATCCAGGGAGAGATTTTAGCAAGAGCAAGTTTTAATTCTAAGAAATAGACTATCCTGATTCCCACAGGAAATACCGCTGCCACACACGTGGGGCCTGCTTTCCATCCCATGTTCTACTAGAGCCTTTCTCTCTTAGACGTGAAACATTAGGGCTACATTTCCCAAGGTGAGATGCATGAATTCCTCTTCACCCCCAATACCCTAATCTCTGGCAACCAGTATTCTACTCTGCTTCTCAGCTTTCAGTGTTTTAATTTCCACACATGAGTGAGATCATGTAGGATTTGTCTTTCCGTATTGACTTGTTTTACTTAACATAATGTCTTCCGGGTTTGCAAATGGCAGGATTTTCTTCTTTTTTATGTTGAAAAATATTCTTGTGTGTGTGTGCATGTGTGCACACAGGCATATAAGTGCATACGCACACACATATATATTATATTTTATCTATTCTTTCATTGACAGTCATTTATGTTGTTTTGATGTCTTAGCTGTTATGAATAATATTGCAATGAACATAGGAATAAATATATCTCTTTAAGTTAATAACTTCATTTCCTTTGGCTATACACCCAGAAGCGGTATTGCTGAATTATATGATAGTTCTATTTTCAATTTTTTAAAGCAGTCTCCATAATGTTTTCCATAATGACTGTAGCAATTTACATTCCCATTGACAGTGTATATGGGTTCCCTTTTCTGCAAATCCTTGACAGAACCTATAAAATTGGGTCTTTTAATAATAGCCATTCTAACAGGAGTAAGGTGCTATCTCATTTATGGTTTTGATGTACATTTCCCTGATGATTAATGATGTTGGGTAACTTTTCATGTTCCTGTTTCCCATTCAGATACGTTTAAAAAAATTTTTTTTGACTGGCATCTATTCAAGTCCTTCCCCACTTTTTAATCAGGTTATTTTCTCTTTATTGAGATTTATTTTTATTTATTTATTTTGGATATTAACTCCTTATCATATATATGCTTTATAAGTATTTTCTCTTACTCCATAGGTTGTTTCTTCATTCTGTTAATAGCTTCCTTTGCTGTGCATTAGCTTTTTAGTTTGATACAGTCCCATTTGTCTATTTTTGGCTTTTTCTACCTGTTTTTGGATAATAGCCAAAAAATCATTGTCAAAAGCAATGCCAAGATGTTTTTCCCTTATATTTTTTTCTAGTGGGTTAACAATTTCAAGAATTACATTTAAATTTTAACCCATTTTGAATGATTTTTGTTTATAGTGTGAAAGTGGTCCAGTTTGTCCAGTTTTATTCTTATAGAAGTGGATATCCAGTTTTTACATCATTTACTGAGGAAACTATGCTTTCATCATTGTGTGTTCTTGTTATCTTTGTCAAAGGTCATTTGACCATAAGCACATGGATTTATTTCTGGGCTATTAATTATTTTCCATTGGTCTATATATCTGTTTTGATAGAAGTACCACACTGTTTTGCATACTATAGCTTTGCCAAATAGTTTGAAATCTAGGCATGTGATGCCACCCACTATTAAGTTACACGTATTCATTTATTTTAGTACCGGTCATGATCTAGAAATTCACTATCTCTTTTTCCACTTAAAGATTTCCCAGATGGTCAAAGCTAGTAGTGTGGTTACATGGCTAATCACTTAGGTGTGTCTTTCCTTTGCAGAAGCAAAGGCTCCAGGCAGCCACTAGGCTCTGGGAAGACAATTGTCACTATCTAAAGCTCATAAAGAGTTTTAGATTTTCTTTATGGAATAAAGCACTTTTGATTGACTTTTTAGTCCTGTTTAAGATGACTGCCTTATTCAAACAGACTACAGTGACCTCATTTATAGAGATTCTAAAATTCTATATAAAATGTTACAACTAGAGCTATTAGGAATCCAGGACTTTATACATATATTAAATTCACTCTCTTACAGGCAATGCAATGAACTATATTGTTAACATTAACTTGATGTATGACTAAAACTAAAAAACATCCATTATGACTTTTGGTACATTTAAATATTAAACTTCTGCCATATGCAATAAAAATCACATCAAAGCTACTCATTTACAGTAAGGATATTCAGCACCTTTAAGGACATCTAGATTTATCTGGTCCTGAATCAGTTCGACAATTGTGAGAACTGACATAGAATATGGAATACATAAGAATAGATGGATGCCATATGCCATATTTAAATGAATGCCTATACATAAAGCCAAGTCTAGAATCATGCTTAAAATTTGAAATAATTAAAATATCACTTACACAGTTAAAAGTGAAGCAAAAATGCCCATCTTTTCAATTCACAGTTAGGGTGTTCTAAAAGGACTAGCAAATGCAACGAGACATTGGTAAAGTGGAATACAAAATTATTTTTATTTACAAAAAATATAAGCATATATCTTGGAAAATCAAAGATGAATGCGACTAAAATGTAAACATTTTATCGAATCATAAAACTACAACTGGATTTCTATTTTAAGAAACATTATGAAAGCACAATTAAAGAATATATCCCGTTAAAATAGCAATAAAAAAATAAACTGCTGAAAAACCTCAACTTATAAAAAGTGGTCTTCAAGTCAAGAGTACTTGCTCTTTACTCATCTATATTGCATTTATTGTATCAGTTTATAGATCTCTGCAAATCACCCTAAGTGTGTTTTGGAACAAGACAGGATATAAATAAGTAATTACAAAAATTAAGAAACAGAAATCTAAGTACTGAGCGTGGCTTATTAATAAAATGAGTCAATATTCTTTTCTGTGTGTCTAAACCATTATAAACAGTAGAATGCATCTAGGATTACATATAAACAATCTCTATGTCAATCCCAGTCTTCCCCTGAAGTGCACAAACAAGACGCATTGCTGGAACTCAGGTTCTATGATGTCTGCCCAGCCATGTGCCTCCGCCATTGTGTCAATTATCTCTGCATGTAAAACTGATCTTACAGTTAGAGCTCATCCTCACATTTCAAACACTGCTTCCAACATTCAGGATATATCTTTATTTCTGTGTTTTTTTGTCTGTTGAAAAAATCATAACTACAAACCAATGTAATAAATAAGCCAGATACAGTGAATGCATACTGCAAGACAGATTCTTAATACATTATTGTATTGACTAATTTAACGTCAAAGCAGTACATTAAAGTCTGTGACATAAGCGTTATTTTTTTTTATTTTACTATTTTACAGATGAGGAATTCCAGGCATAGAGAGAACAAGTAAGCTCTGAAGTCATAGACAATTAGTGATGGAGCAGGATTTGAACACAAGTAGTCTAATACTAAAACTTATATTTCTAACCACTATTTTATTCTGTCTGATCAAGGATACGTAAGAAGAAATAACTATGAGAAGATAAGATGTTTTAAATAAGTATGTAAATTACATAATATTATGTAGTATAGGTTTATTACCTTACAAATACATATAATTATTTAGCATGCTATAAAATAAAAGAATGATTAATAGATATGACATTATGAATAAATAATGCTATTGCTTATTTGTTAAGCATTAATTATATTCCAATAACTTTTGAAATCATTAAGACCAATGAAGCCAGTGATATATTAAATTGTCATAAAGCATGGATTTTCTTATCTTCATATTTACAAGTGAGAAAATTGAGGGTAAAGATGGTTAAATGAAATTTTTATTTCCCCTAAGGATGCCTATGTCAATTCCCTCTAACAAACTTGGCACCTCATAATTAAATGCACCACACACTTATTTTTCACCCTTTCTAGCAGGAAAAAAGCAGATTAAAATGATATTTTGTGAATGCTAACTACTCTATTTAATAAATCTCAACTAATTATTGTGTATTTTCTTAAAAAAAAAAACTAAATTCCACATTAGATCAACAAGTAAAGTATGTCATAATTGCAAAGTTGTGATTATCACTATTTTAAAAACTTTTTTTAGGTGTCTCCTGAAAATTGTTCTAAACATCAGAAGGGTATTTTCCAACTAAAGCCAATTTTACGTAAAGAACAGAATTATGATTCCTCGTCATTTCTGCCTATCATCGTGTCCCAAGAAATCCTATATGCAATCACAGCACTTCTTCCTCCTCACACTAGCCATAAATGGAGATGTCTGTGATTGATCACCTCTTAATTTAGAGTTCTAAATAGGATCTGAGTATGGGATACATAGGGCTGGGTAAAAGTATGTTCAGAGTTGTCAGTATACAAAACACATAGTTTATTCTTGTATTATTATTTATTGATTATGTTATTATTTATTTGTATGATAACTATAAACCTACTTTTGCCCATCCCTGTGTATATATATCACACATACCTATTAAGTGCTTAGATTAGTGTTGTAATAGCTATTTTTTAAAATTATGAATGATTTTGACTAATAATTTTTTAAAACTTTCTATTTATTTATTTTAAAGAGAGAGAGAAGGAAGAAGAGAGAAAGGAACATTGATTTGTTGTAGCACTTATTTATGAATTCATTGGTTGATTCTTGTATGTGCCCTGACCAGGGATTGAACCTACAACCTTTATGTATCAGGACAGCACTCTAAGCAATTGAGCTACCTGGCCAGGGCCTCACACTAAGAAAATTGAACCCAGTCAAGGAAATCCTCTCTGAATTAACAAGTGCTCAAGACATGTACCCAAAATGACACAATTTATATATGTCTAAGTCAAGTTTCTAAAACTCAAAATGATGCCTTATTAGTAAATATGTACCATTAAAGTAACTCACTACATAATAAACTAAGAGTAAATTAATTCTCTAATTTGGGTCTTATTTATTTAAATAAAATGACTTACAAAATTTGGAATATGGATTGGCTGCTATTTAAAAAGCATTGTATTTCATAAGTCTATAATTCTGCAAGTGGAAGTCATTTATTCTCTTCAGAAGTTTATTTTAACTCCCAATTTATTAACCTTGACATAGTCCACCAAAGCTGTTTATGCCCAAAATATACAGTGAAGCACACATATATAAATAATGCAAGGGTTTATTTCAGTCCTATTGTCATGGAATTTGAATCAATAAAATTCCAAAAGTCCTATGCTTTGCAGTTTCATTTATAAAATGATTTATTTTCTGAGGTAACTTTACCCTCTGCCTGATGTAATACCTCTCAGTTAGAGTTAGATTTTTCAACTTGACTGGGAACAATGGGTGCCTTTTATCGTTTCTTAATTTTTTATGAAAATTTAAAATAAATATTATTTAAAGTTATAGCTCTCTCATTAACTTTATAATAACCTTTTCCATTTTTTGAAGGTTATGAAAATATTTGTAAATATTCAGAACTCAGGGCAAATTGACTACTGGTAAGAAAAATATAATAATATGGGAGATAATGGGAAAAAGATTTGACATGTTCATGGTACAAGGTTTATAAAGAATATTTCTCCAACTCAAGAGGAGTTGTTGGAGAGGTTTGTCAATCCATGCCACCTACACACCTCTCTGTACCCATTCTGTCTCCTCCTCCTCCTCGTTTTCCTTCTCTCCCTCCTCCTCCTCCTAGGCTCCTCCTTCTCTCTCTGCTTCTTTTGGTGGCTTGTGCCTGTTGGAAGAATGGTCCTCATGAGAAGTTAAGTGCATTTCCTGGACATATTTGGAGTAGGGCAACTCTCATGACTGCTGGTAGCATAATGTTGTCTTTGATTCCTCTTTTCCTTCCTTGCAATATGTGAAGGAATCATTGTAGGGTGGAAGTAATTAACAGTAATATTTACAAAAAGACAGGAGATTGCAAATGGTGGTGTGGATGTGAAGAAAGAAAACCCTTGTACAGTGTTGGTAGGATTGTAAATTTTTGCAGCCATTATGGAAAACAGTATGGCAGTTACTCAAAAATAAAAATAGAACTGTCATATGATCCAACAATTCTATTGTACTACTTAGAATATATTCAAAAGAAATAAATACTAAATTAAAAATATATCTGCATCCCTATATTGGTAGTATTGTTTACAATAGCCAAGGAGTAGGCACTACCTGAATGTCCATCAATGAATGAATACCATATATATGTATATATATACTATACATTAATGTATATGAATATATTGCATATCTATTATTCACCCATAAACAATGAAGAAATTCTACCATTTAGAACAACGAGGGTGAAACTTGAAGGCATTATGCTAAGTGAAATAAGTTACCCAGAGAAAGACCAATGCTGTATAACCTCACATACATGTGAAATCTAAGACAGAACAAATAAGTAAAAAAATCAAACTCATAAAAAGAGATCATATTTGTAGTTATCAGAGGGTGTTGGAGGAGAGGGAATTGGAGGTAGGTGGTCAAAAGGTACAAACTTCCAGCTATAAGATAAATCAGCACTAGAGTTGTAATGTGCAACGTGATAACTATAGCTAACAACTGCCGTAGGATATAGGAAAGTTATTAAGAGTAAATTCTAAGAGTTTTCATCACTAGGAGAAATATTTTTATTTTCTTCTTATTGTATCTATATGAGATAAGAGATGTTAACTAAATCTGTTGTAGCAGTCATTTCAAAATATATGTAAATCAAACCAAAAGAGAATGATATTACAATGTTTAACGACTTGTGAGAAATAAGAACATGCATGTCAGAACTGAAGCATATTAGTGCTGGAGCAGAGTCCTGTTGGATTAGTCCTTTCTGTGTTGGTTGGCGGATTATGGGGCATTACCTTACAAGGAAGATCTCGAGCAGCTTACAGGTAGGGGAGAGATTGAGCATGACGTATTTATCAACCTGTATAGATGCATTTAAATATTTATAGAATATGTAAGGTTGCTTTTGTCAGCTTTGGAAATTAGAAAGTTAAAATTATTAGTAATTTGCGGTTTGTTGTGTGAGTTTTTGCCCAAATTGCCAAGATTTAAAATTTAATTAATTAAGCCATAGTAATACAGAAAGAACAGAGATTTCTTAAAGTCCCAAAACACTCTTCTGACAGAAGGCAGAGTAAAGCAAAAAGAAGGTCTCCTGATAATATTTTTATACCACGAAGATCTCATGCTTGATTAAATTTACAGTTATATGTGGTACCTTTTCTTTCCTTTTACAGAGTAGTGAAAATAATCATCATGAATTAGAAAATACTGATTGGAAATTTACTTTTTCTTTAAAAAAATAGTTGCTATTTGTTTAATTTATTTCTTTTTAGAGAGAGAGAAAAAGGGAGGGAGGAAGAGAGAGAGAAACATTAATGTGTGGTTGCCTCTCACATGCTCCCTACTGGAGGCCTGGCCTGCAACCCAGGCATGTGCCCTGACTGGGAATCAAACCAGCAACCCTTTGGTTCACAGGCCTGCACTCAATCCACAGAGCCACTCCAGCCAGGGCTGGAAATTTACTTTTTTATCAATAGACATCATATCAGTATGCAAGGTGTTTTTTAATACTATTTTAGAATATTTTTTCTCAACAAAATGTTTGACAAGTAAATTATAATTAATGATTTTATAATTGAAGCAACATATGCCCAGAGAATTATAAGAAACTTGAATAATATACTACCACCTCAGCAGAAGAAAAATATTTCTAAGGAAAACAAATCGTTGTTAGTCGTAGATAGGCCAGGAATCAAGGCAGATGTTCAAGTTGCTAGTGCTCTGTCTGAGACATGCTCACGTGCTGGATGAATGTGGGCTGACACCTATGTGGCTCCTCTTTTGAGTCTAAATCAAATGTGTTTGATAACAGGGGTAGCATAGAAAGGGATGAAGGTGGATTCTTCTAATATATCTTATGATACTAACTGGTGATCCTGAGTCAAAAGTTGATTGCTGGTTTGTCATTGCAGGGTTTCATAGAGGTGAAAAATAACCAAATCCTTTATGAACTGCTTTGAGCCCTTTGCTTTATAGAATCCAAAAGGTGAATCTTCTTTCCAGTCTAAAAAATTGGCCAAAATGTATTCATTAACTGAATAAATGAGGTTAACATTCCTTCACATCTTCTAAAATCTTTTAAGATTTGTCAAATAATGAATGTATTTTCCCTTTAATGTGGCTTCTAATATAACTCCTTATCTAGGATATTCAATTCAGACTTTTCTTTTTATCATTCAGAATTATGCCTATAAATGACATTCTTACTTTTGAATCACTCTTCTTTTTCACTATTTTAATAGTAGCACATCTCAAATAATTTTGTCAAAGTTTCTTAATATTTCAACTTCAAAGAGCTCTTTTTAATTTCCAAAGATGCTCACACAACTTACTTAGCATTCTTGTATGTTTTTATGTCTGTGTGTTTAGTTACATGTGTTAGTATGCATGCATATAGAATGCATATAATATATACATATATTATACATATGCATAATATACTACATACACAAACATATATAAATACAAAATAACATGCATATTCACATATATATCAAGTATTGGTTATTGATATAGTTATTTTGTTTTTTAAGTTTTCTCATAAAGCCTATGTGAGTTAAATCATAAAATTATTCATAAAATCATAAAATTCATTTGACATATACCAGCACAAAGCTCTAGTGATATCTTGCTCTTTTATCACAAGTACCTAGTGGGAGATCAGATTATAATTAATTTTTACGTAGCAAACACTCGTTCTACCATATATAACGTTACTCCCAAATTTCTTATGTGGCAAGTCAAATCAGAGAACTATTGGTTCTTAAAAACCTTTATATTAATGACTTAACCTTTCTTGAAAGTTTTAAAAATTGTAAGGTCAACTTTAGGATTGTAGGTCAGTTAACATAAGGAATGTAAAGCTTTTGAAAATAAGGACAAAAGCCGAAGATGGGTAGGATTGAGGGTGGGAGGTGTGGGTGGGTGGGGCAGGGAAAAGTGGTGGCGGAAAAATGGAGACAACTGTACTTGAACAACAATTTAAAAAAGAAAAAGAGAAAGAACATAAGGATCAGATTTCCTAGCCAGGTAGTAGTGCAGTTAGAGTGTTGTCAAATATGCTGAGGTTGAAGGTTCCATCTCCGGCCAGGTCACATACAAGAAGCAACTAATGAATATGTAAATAAGTGGAACGAATTGAAGTTTCTCTCTCTCTCTGCCTCTCTCTTTCTCTCTCTCTCTCCATCCTACCCTCCCTCTCTGTAGAATCAATTTAGTAAAGGAATGAAAATGAAGATCAAATTTCCAAGACAGACATTTGAGTATCTCCACCGGAGTGAGAGTCACGACTTAAAAACAAAATCACTCTGTGACCTTGAAGCAGTTACTTACCCCTGGAGATGTGCATTTTCCCAACATATTAGAAAACAACAAACATTGAAACAGATAACTCATAGGATCTTTCTTAGAACAAACATAGATAACTTTCTTTTTATTTAATCTTTATTGTATTTTTTCCATTACTATTTAGTCTCTTTATACCCTCCCCCCACAGCAATCACTACGCTGTTGACCATGTCCTTGAGTCCTTATTTCTTTTTGCTCGTACATGAAAAAGAAAAGGTGATTTTGAGAAATATTAAAAAGGAAAAAACATCACAAACAGATATTATGTTTTGTAAAAACCTGGATTGAGAAAATGTCACATAGAAATTAGTGTCATTGGATTACAGTAACCCCATGGATAGTTTGATCTGTGAGCTGGCAAACTCAGCTCCAACTATATGGCTGGGATAAACAAAGCTACAAATTCAACACAGTTCTGAAAGAAATGATTTTGAATAACCAACTAGTAAAAAGAATGGAAAGAAAGTTTTTATTTAAAAACCCTATAATATCCCCAGCTGTGCTGTAGAAAAAATAGAATAAAAGAATCTGATGTGCAACTGTTGTTAATACAGGGATACTTTCAGAATATTTATAGACTCATTGAGAGAAAACATTACATTGTTGTCTGTGATGGTCTTTCATATAAGAAAATCTCATTATAGCAAATTTGAAAACTATTTCTAGAAAAGAAAAATGTATGTAAAGAAACATTATTCAGTACTTTATTATAAAGCCTTTTTAAAAAAATACAAGATATGTCATTGTTTTAATATATATATGCACATACATATATAATTTTGCTGCTGATTTATATTGTGCTAAAATATTTTAATAGGGTTAATTTGTTTTTATATATGATATTAAAATTTTATATATTCTGCTCCTTGTTTCTAAGAAGAATCATGTGATTTGTGAGTTTGAGAGGGTGGCTCGATACTCTCTCTCAAGTACCTGATAGAAGATGATGTGGAAAAGGTTTCTTTTTGTGTATGTGTTTGTTTTTACTGTGTGATGTGTTACTAATGTGAATCATAAAAGCAGAAAAAGAACGCAATTAGAAATTACAATAAAAAAAGATAATAGGAAAGATAAGATATTGTTCAAGCCAAACATTGGAATATCTTTTACTGAAAAAAGGATCACCTGGCCTTCCCACTTGAGAGTACACTCATTTGCAGAGAGAAGTTACTTGTTCACATTCCAACAGTGTGGTAATAAAGGCCAGAGACCCAAACGAAACCAAGTTCCTTGGACTCCTATATAAGTCCGTATTCTTTTATATTATAAAGAAAATATTTAGTGTAAATTAGTGGCAGATTCAAAATTATATTTCAGTTCTAGTTCAGTTTAATTTGTAGGTCCATGTAATACCCACTAATAATTCATAAAGGAAGCACACCAGAAAAAGTCTTTGTTTCTCTAAAATTAATTAAAATTTAAATATGAAAATTTAAGCACCAATAATAGACAAGTGGGAAATAATAGTTCTGGTATTTCTTACACTACTGATATGAATATACCTGAAAGAATCTTATGTGGCCAGCATTTTCCACATAAAGATTTTTCCAGCCCTGGCTGGTGTAGCTCAGTGGATTGAGCGCGGGCTGGGAACCAGATGGTCCCCGTTCGATTCCCGGTCAGGGCACATGCCTGGTTTGCAGGCCAGGTCCCCAGTGAGGGCCATGTGAGAGGCAACCATACATTGCTGTTTCTCCCTCTCTTTCTACCTCCCTTCTCCTCTCTCTAAAAAATAAATAAATAAAATCTTTAAAAAAAAAGAAAATATTTTTCCAAAGCCGTTTTCTATTATATAAAATCAGAAATATAATAATACCTAAGTTATCCAGCTATTATTAGAAGTAAATATGATAATGTATGTAAATTGCCTAATAATCATAACACTACCATAAAATGTATTAATACATGGATTTCCTCTGGTCTCTTTTAGATAGGCTCTGTAATTATTTTTTTACAAATCAGTAAACTAAAAGTAAATACAATTTTTCAAGTGACACAGCTAATCAATGACTAACCCTAGAAATAGAACCAGGTCCATTTGATTCCAACATTTTCATAGATTTTTATCTCTTTATTTTATCCTTCTCTCAGAGTCTGATGGACAATTTTATGTGTCATCTCAACTGGGTGTGTCTGTGAGGGTGTCTTAGGAAGAAATTAGCATTGGAATCAGTACACTGAACTAAGAACACTGCTCTCACAATGAGGGTGAGCATCATCCAACCTGTTGAGGTCCTGAGCAGAGAAGAAAAATGTGGAGGAAGGGCAAATTTGCTCACTCTGCTTCAGTTTAGATATCCATATTCTGCCCTTGGATATATATATTCCTGGCTCTTGTGTTTTCAGAATAAGGCAGGGACTTACACCATCCACCATTGGTCTCCTGATTCTCAGGATTTCCCATTTGGATCAAATAACATCACCAGATTTCCTGGCTGTCCAGTTTGCGGATGGCACATCATGAGACTTCTGGACCTCCATAATCACGTGAGAAAAACTCATTAAAAAAATCTCCTTGAGCCCTGGCTGGTGTAGCTCTGTGGATTGAGTGCGGGCTGTGAACCAAAGGGTTGCAGGTTCGATTCCCAGTCAGGGCACATGCCTGGGTTGTGGGCCAGGTCCCCGGTGGGGGCCACGTGAGAGGTAACCACACATTGCTGTTTCTCTCCCTCTCTTCCCTTCTATCTAAAAATAAATAAATAAAATCTTTAAAAAAATCTCCTTGACAGCCCTGACCAGCTAGTTCAGTAAGTTAGGATGTTGCCCTGATACATGCCATATTGCAAGTTCAATCCCTAGTCAGGACACGTACAAGAAACAATCTATGAATGCATCAATAAGTGGAACAACAAAGTGATGCTTCTCTACTCTTTTTTTCTCTAAAATCAATCAATATTTTTTTATTTCTCCTCACAAAATGGGTAGTTACACAATAGTCATAGAGATGTAAAGTACAGCACGGGAACTATCAGATGGGTGCTGGGTTTATCAAGTACTGACTTTGGAGGTTATGTAATGTCACTGGGTTGTATACCTGAAACTAATATAATATTATGTGTCAACTGTAATTAAAAATAAAAAGTTATAAAAATCTCATATATCTATATCTATGTAGATATTGATATATAGATTAGATTTATGTATGATTTTGGCTATGGATATAGACATGGATAAGGGTTTGGATAGGGATATATAGATATATCCTGTTTTTCTGGAGAACTCTGACCAATACACAAACTCTCACAAAACAAATGTGCTGAGTAAGAGTACAGGACAAAAATGGGGAAGTCTGAATCATCCTTTGAACCAGAAGTCTCCTTCAACTAAAAGCAGAAAATCTAGTAAAGAATTCATTGTCCTGGCTTAAGTGAAATCCCTTAGAAGTATTAAATGGGGAGAGGGGGTTAAGTCTTAGTGACTAGAAAGAACAATTTAGCAATCAATGTTCAAACTTTGCAAAAAATAATCTTATCCTATCATAGTTTATAATATATATTTTTAAAAATGATATAATTCAGACAAATATCTAGGCTTTAGAACAACAGATTTATAAAATCTGAAAAGACACACATAAACCTTAAACAGACTAAAAAAGAAAGTGAATCCAGAAAGGTGGTATGTACTAGATTGTGAATATGATGACAAAAATGTAAATAATCAATATATAGAACAAAAGGTGGGGCAAATACAAACCCAGACTGGTCACATAAAAATTTCTCTGCCAAGCTTGGATATTAAAATGAGAATTATATAAGACAAATTGAGAATCACATATTGGAAGAGAAAGATAAAAGAGCTCCTTAAATATCTAAGAGTTCTGATTTAAAAACTTATAACCAGAATTAGATAAGCCTTATGAAAAATACTGAGGGAAATAAAAGGGACTATTAAAAGAAGGCAAATTAGTAAAAGTGCTATTTGTAGAAAACAGTAAATTAATATATTCCAAAATTTCATTTTTAAAATATTGAGTGAATATTTGGCTATCTCCTACACCCAAATTTTAGGAGATAAACAAATGAAAGACATATGGAAAAGGATTAGTCATCACCGGCTATTGTCAACGGCTATACATCAGGTGTTTTATATTATATATACTTAATGTACAGGGGTTGGCAAAAGTAGGTTTATAGTTGTGAGTATGTGAAAAAGTTTAATCTTGTATTACTATATATTAATTATTATATTATTTTCAATGGGAACAACTTTAATCTACTTTTCCAACCCCTGTACATTACTTTATATATATATATATATATATATATATATATATATATATATATATATATATATATATATACACATACATATACACACACACATAATACTTATTATATGTATACTGACAAATGTTTGCATATGTATATGTGTGTGCATGTATACATATATACAAGGTCCGTAAAGTATCCATCCATGTAATATGAAAAATAGGGACATGTACTGAAGAAGGAGAAAGATACAAGAAACATTGTACATAGGACAATGACTCCACAGCCCCCTTCAAAGTAGGCACCTTGGGACCTCACACAATTTTCCCAATCAGCATCAACTGCCTCATCATATTTTCCTGAATCTCATCAATGGTCCATAATCTCTTCTCTGTCAAAGGTGATTTTAGTTTTGGGAAAAGCCAGAATTTCCAGGGTGCCAAATCTGGGCTGTAGGGGTCTGAGTCACCTGGGTGATTTGATGTTTTGCCAAAAAACTCTGCAGATGTGATGCGTGAGCAGACATGCTGTTAGGATGAAGCTGCTAATCACCAATTGCCCATAACTGCGGCCTTCTGAATCATCCAGATAGTTTCCGTGGAAGGATGTTCAAGCTTAATGCAAAATTTGATGCAGATCATTGCTCTTCTCACTCAATCATTTTAAATACGACTACCACACAGTACACATGCTCACTCAATGGCATCTACCGCTCCTACTAATTAGTATGGTGAAGTCATTGTTGTTCATGCGTGTACATACTTCATTAGTTGTCCAAGGTCACAGTTTAGAGATGCCAAAATTGCTTTTGGGCCCAGTTTCAATCTGACTTTCAGTTTTAGAATTAGATAAGCTACAAATTTGTTCCACATTGGATTGAGAGCGTCTTTAACATAATGGGGCATCAAAATTGATTCAAACTTATGAGGAATAGGTTTGCCTAGTTGTATGTATATACATGTAGTTTAAAATATCAGAAAATGGAGTAGTGAATTCTGTCCTGTAATGAGAATAAGAGAAGCCTTTCTGGGTGTGGTAATGTTTATCAGCCTACAAGCTCAGAAAAACTGGCCTTGCCTGACTGTGCCATGCTTTTTTTTTTTTTTTTTTTTTTTTGGTTCCTAGGGCTATATTAGTTTCAGGTACATGGTAATGGCTCAGTTAATATTGTGTTAGATGAACCAGTGTGTAACCAGCAGTTTACAGATCATTAACTCATTGGGTTATAAACAGAAAATGGTTTTACTTTCCCCCCAAAAAAATCTAAATTGTATTCCACCAAGGCCCACTTCCAGTTGTTACCTTCTCAGTATCCTTAAGATTTTAGCCCTTCTTATATAAGTTGTCTCATCTTAGTTCCTAAAACTATGTTTTGTTTTTGTTCCAAGCTTTAATTTTATACACAATTCAAATTATCCTTCTGTTCCCCACAGTACAAGTAGGAGTAAGGTTACGTTTCCCATTCTTGGGATGGAATAAGACAAAGGAGGAAAGAAGAGCAGAGAGCTACCATAACTGCGTGCTAGGTAATGCTTCTCCCCGTGGAAGGGATTGCTGCTCTCTACATGATGTAATTTCTACACTAGGCGTGGATTTGGCGGTGAGGTCAGGAAACTCAAAGTGTTCTGAAGACAAAGTGGCTAGCCTTGCTAGCCCTGCTAATCCCCCCTAGTTATTTCCCCTCAGATGCTTTTTTTCCCCGCTGGAGGAGTACAAGCACGGCAACGTGTCTCCTGACTGAGCGCAGTACTGTTGAGGAAGAAAACGGTGACCATTTTGTTTTTCAGATACTCTTGGATCTTCAAAAGTGATTCTATTTAGACTCCTACGCTCAGCCTCCAGGGGGCAGATACCATCGTCTTCTGCCTGAAAAGGGTATGAAGACAGCAAATAAGCAACCACTGTAATCCTACAAACTGCAGGTTCATTGTATTAACAGAGTGTGGGGTTGAAAATGGCTGGTCCCTGAATTGTTGAATTTCTGTACACAATGGAGAGAGAAATTAACATTAGCTGCTTTTGCTTTATTTTACTTAAAATGTAGGACAAATGGACAACTTATCCTCAGTACCAGCACTCATCACAATTCCAGGATAAAAACAATAATTCTTTTGAAAATTCCTGCTGAAAATTGCTAAAAATTAAGAAAATTAATTAATGTAGCATTTTGAATTGTGTTGGAACCCTGAGTAAAGTTGACTCTGTAGAACTCCATAGAGTCAGGAAGAATATCCTAGGCAAGGAGGGAAGCAATAATTCAGGGAGACTGGCACGTGAGTGCACAGTGTAAGATTCTATAAATAGACTGCATCTTACGAACCAACTGTTCAGAATGCTAAGATATGGCCATTATTCTGATGCCCTTGAAAAGGCACTGGAGCATGTTAAGTTGTGGAGACATTTCACTGTGTCTGCAATCAAAATATAACACTTATTACAAGCATCCTAATTAGGATAGAATGAAGGTAGTATCTCATAGGGAGATGCTGTAATATTTGGGGGAAAATCTAACAAGGTTAATGTAATTAGAAACAAAGTGAAAAATTAAAAAAAAATTGAGAAGAATAAACTTTAGAGATACATCAGAGAGATCAGTTATTCTTAACTAGGTGTAGTGGGTCAAAAGAGAAGAGACTGTGTCCAAGATTCCTTTTGCAAAAGGCCTGGAGTATATAACTATAACTAACTAGAATATGAAAGAACAGGTTTCTGTTGTTGTTTCATAAATCCAGAATGTGAATTCCAATTGTTTCTTTTTATTAGTCCAATATTTCTGAATATAGAATACACTGATTCTGATAAAGGGAGACGTCATACAAGCTACCTGAAATTTAAGGAAGTACCCCTGCACCTATTTTAAGATGCAGTTTCTATAACAGGGACAGATGCAGTTTGTCTTCACCTACTTGGAAAATATAGGGGAGGAAAATCTTTATTCGTCTTTTAAAAACAAAACAAAGAGAAATAATTTCTTTGTCTCTGCCTCAAGAGGTCAGAACTCACAGAAGGATACATCACAAGTCAGGTAGGGACACGCATCTACCTTTTTAAACCACCTTTGGCAAAG
This sequence comes from Micronycteris hirsuta, assembly GCA_004026765.1. Taxonomy (NCBI): domain Eukaryota; kingdom Metazoa; phylum Chordata; class Mammalia; order Chiroptera; family Phyllostomidae; genus Micronycteris; species Micronycteris hirsuta. The sequence goes on along the minus strand of PVJI01024996.1, from coordinate 2,793 downwards.
CTGTTTATGAAAATGAAGTCTGACCTACCATGCCTATTCATTACTCTGCCACATTTTTTATGGTAATCCACTGCTTTCCCTGTTCTTGTTTTTTTTTTTTTTTTTTCATTTTATACTTCCCAGATGAATTTGCAATGGCATGACTTCAAAACAACATAGAAGTAAATTATGTTAATATTTTGCCTGCAAAATCAGTACTTGAGAGAATCACCTGCTACAAATGGACCTTGGTTAAGTTCTAAAAAGCTAAAACTCACCCAAACTTTCAGATGTGAAAAATTAGACCTATCTTATAGATAACTCAGAGTACTTGCATTAAGGCACTAGGTTGTAGGCAGAATATAAACATTAAAGAGCAGTATTGTACTTGGAAATTTGTTAAGATTTCCATCATCTGTGTGTGATAGAAGTCATCACTTTATCAAACGTACAATAAACATCTTTTTGTACTGAGAACTTTTGAAATCACTACTATTCCATAAAGGGGTTTAGATATATAAAAGGAAAAATTCATAATCTATAATATTTACTCCTTTTTTATAATCTAGTGTCTATTGTTCAAACTTATTATGTCTTGAATCTCTCCAGACTTATTTGCTGATGAAATCAGCATTTGTGGGCCAGTGTTTACTTGGCAGGAAGCAACAGACCCTATCACCAAGGAAGTGATGGTTCCTTTAAGGAGATCGGGTGTTAATACAATTGTTGGAAGTATGTATTGATAAATACAGGATAAGAATATGCAATGTTGAGTACTTACTGTTTAATGGATTAGTCAATAAAGACACCTAACAGAGGTTTTGGGAACCATCTTCAACAAAGGAATAGACACAGTTTTACACTAAAAGTGTTCATGATCCTGAGACCAAAGAAGCTTCAAGCCTTTTTTCATGTAAAAAACTGTGGAAATATCCAAATATGTGTTTTACATGCATATTTAAGATATTAAATATTTATTTTACATGAATATTTAACAAATTAAAAACTTGGCATATCACCCATGGAAGACAATAGAATAAATAGAATAGGCGCAACTGGCACATACTTAGATTCAAATCATGTTTTCCCCTTTAGTTACTCTGTGACTATATTCAATTTAACTTCACTAAGCTTCAATTTCATTATCTCAAAAATGGAGGAAACAGTTCTTGTCTCAGAGACCTTGAGAAAATTGAATAAAATGTATATAAAGTACTTGTACTTGGAAAAAAGAAGATATCAGTGCATGCTTTTCTTTTTCTAACTTTTAGGACTGTATTTTCAAAATTATGTCCCACAAAATAATTTATCTGAGACAGGATAGTAAGAAGCTAGGAACATTCCTTGGCAAGTGGAATAGGGAAACTGAGACAGATAGCTGAACACAACGGCTAAACAATTTACAGCCATATTCAAAAGGTCACCTCCCTGCAGATATCGTCTAGGCCTCGGTTTTATTTCAGCTCCAGGCCCTGAAAAGCAACAAAACCAGGAGGGCAACTCCAGGATCCACAGCAATGACTAAAGACCCTCCGCCCTGTCACTGACCAATCAATGGAGACCATGACCCTGAAAGGGCACAGCTGGAGAACTGGTGCACACTCTACTGAAACCCTCCCCTGAGACCTCCCCTAAGATTCCCACCTGCAAGAAAGAGATAAAAGCCTTAAGACAAAGGACTCAGAGCATGTGCTCTCCCTTTGGAGAGAAGCTTGTGTCATTCCCTTTCCCTTCTTTTCCCCCCACTTCTGTCCCTACATGTCCGTCTCCTAAACTCTAAGGCAATGGGCAACTGGTAGCCTGTCCTAGGCAAATCCCCTGAACTTGTCCCCAAGGGCCCCTTTTCTCTGACTTACCAGTGAGCCAAGGTAGCCCAGCCCAGGCTCTCCTACTATTTCTTCTAGGTTAGGCCCTTCCTTGTTTCACTGTCCCCAGCTTTAATAAACATATGTCATAGTCACCTGCACTTCTCTGTGAAATCTTTCCTACACAAAATGAAGAACTCACATACCACCTGCTGGTTCTAGGCAGACTCACTCAGGGTCAGGTTCTCTGTCCAATAGCAGATCTAGATGCTTTATGAAAAATGCTTAATTTTGTAACCTCACTCTTTGAGTTCCACAATGCACATTATTGACTCAGTTGGGATTGAATCTTATCTCCTACAATAATTCCATTTCTTAATGAGAGCAGTAAATTACAAAAAAAATAAAAGAATATTTTTAAATATTCAACTGTGTGAATGTGGAATTTAGATAGTTCTGAAGCTCTGTTATCTTACCTTTAAAATTCATTTACTTTCTCATTAAATTAAAATGTATTTAGTGCTAACTACACTAAAGATGTTGTGAGATATTGAGTGTGAAGTATTCTAAACAGGCAATCTCTGAACTTAAGGAGCATGTCGTGGGGGAAACAGACCAGAAAATAAAATGAAAATAGAGATGGAACTTTGCCGTGGGGTAGATCGGACCTGCCGGAACCCGGGGTTGACCGTAACCAATGCGTGTATAAATCTCACACTAAGACACGCGGGGGGAAGAAATCCGGAGGCCACGGGGTCTCCTCCACCATCGCCCATCTTGGGGAGAAAGACCTCGTGGGTTGCCCCGCCAGGGGTTTTATTAGAGGCATTAAGACACATTTACATTGGATTGATTATTCATGGGATTAAGCAGAACAGGGGTAGGATTACTCATTAGCAAAGCATTGGGATGTTGATTCACGTCTGGGGGCAGACACGACCAGGTGAAAGCAATATTCAAGGATCAGCAAGCCAGAACTTTTTAAGATACACCTTTGCCAAATTCCTAT
>PVJI01024995.1:0-21115 GCA_004026765.1 Micronycteris hirsuta | reverse complement strand
GATGTTGGGTCGTTTACAAATGTCTCTGAGGTTCCTGAGTCCCTCCTCATTTTTTTGAATTCTTGTTTCTTCCTTCTGGTCCACCCCATTGGTTTGAGTCCCAGCTTCCTTTTTTTCCCTATTGGTTCCTGTAAATCTTCCTCCATTATCTTTATCGTATTGTTCATTTGTTCAACTATTTCTTCCAGTTTTGTGAGCATCCTGATTACCAGTGTTTTAAACTGGGCATCTGATAACACATTGTATGCTGGGAACTTTTATCGCAAGCTAACAGGTGGAGCGGACCATTTTTGCTAATGTTTTGTGTAAATGGCAACATTCAGTAAAATTACGATAACTTTAGTTTTACATATTTTTTTCAATGAAACTTTTTGTGATTTACTATAAAATGTATACTGAATTATTTTTCTTAAATTTTAAACAGACAAATACTGGAAAATCACTGGAAATTGAAATGAAAGTAATAATATGTAAAAATTCTGATTTATTGAAAATATTTTGAAAAAAGTACATAAAATGTGTAAAAAAAGAAAGAATGAAGTTTTCTTTCTTAAACTTCATTGTAAAAAAAGAAGAATGAAGTTTTAGTAGTGTTTTTTGTTGTGTTAATCATATGTAAAAAAAGAAAGAATGAAGTTTTAGCAGTGTTTTTTGGTATGATAATCATTAAAACAGACATACATACATAATTCACCATTGTCTGTGTTAAAGAGACCCAAATTTTGTCCTTTGGAATTCATATATCTGCACGTTAGCATCCCTTTAGAGCAATAAAAAAAGTATACAAATAATCACTTTTATCCATTACCTGCATTCTACCACTAGTCTACAAAACACGTATTTATATGTGTCCCGCACTCCACTACCAGTCAACGTAAAATGTATACGTATGTTTCTCGCATACAATGTGTTAATTTGGCTAGCTCTTCATCTGTTAGTTGTAATTTGTTCTGATCTTTCGTTTTGGCCATTTTCATTCTTTTTTATCTCGGCGCACCTGTCGGAGTCTTAGGTGTTTGTCCGTGCCTGGCAACCTGGGTCACTTTTTTTGTGACGTTTCCTCTGGGGGCGGGGCCTGGGAGGGAACAATGGCGTCTGCCGTTCACCGTCACTCCCTATCACCCTCTGCTCCCCAGTTCCCCACTGCCTTTTCTGCCAGTCTCGGCCCTGGTGGTTCCCACTGGCCTCTCCAGTTACGCCACCGGCCTGCGAGGTTCACCCGTTGCTCGGGGTCGTGTTTTGTTTAGGCGCTCACGGGGTGAGTTCCTCCGGGCAAACTGCCTCTCACTCCGCTCCTCGGTTCTGCCCCACTTACCGGCCTGGATGTACTTCCTCTCCCACTTCCTGGGTGTCGGACTTCCCTTCAGTTCGATTCTGTCTGTTCTGGTTGTTTATTTTTCGCTATTGCGTTCATTGTTTAAACCCTCTGGTTGTGAGCAGCGGTGCAGTGCGTCCACCTACGCCGCCATCTTGGCGGAAGTCCCGGGATTCTTTTTCCTTTTCTTTTTTTTCTTTTTTGACATGGGAATTCTTTATATCTCCAAATACCTTTCTTTCTCACTGACAGGTGAATGCTTTATCAGTTGGGTATGATGAGATTACTGGATAGCCATCCTTTCCTCTCAGGGTTCCTGCTTTTTGCTTCTGACGTTACAGATGAAAAGTTCTATGCCTTTTCCCCTTAGCTGATTCTTTTCCCTTTTAGATAACTTTCTCTTTCTGTCTACAAACTTAAAATAGTTTTTCTTTAATCTGGAATTCTGGAGTTTCGTGCTTATGTGTATGTTTTTTATTTTTGTGTCTTCTTGTACCCTTTCGGTGTACAAGCTCAGATGTTTCTTCAGACTGGTAAAATATTCTTCTATTTTTAAATTACTGCCTCTCCTCCATCTATGCCTTTTCTTTCTTTTGGAACTAACGTATTTGACTGTTAGGACTACTGGGTTTATTTCCAAGTCTCATATTTTCCTCATTATTTCCATCTCTTCATATTATTTGCTCTCTGCTTTGAAATATTTTTTCCAAGTGTTGTTCCAAGCCACTAATTTGAGTCTCAGATGGCAGTTACCAGACTTCTCTTTTTCAGTACCTATAAGGATTTTTTTGTTGTTGAAAATAATGGTTTTTAGTTCCAGAAAATAATTTTCTGGTATACTACTTGAATTTCTTTAAGTGTTCCTAATATTTTCTTAAGTTTCCATATACCTCTTCAGTGGTTCCATTCCTGTGCTGTCTGCTAGGCAGGAAAAGCTGTAATGACCTCACCCGTGTTGGGCTAAGACCCTCTGAGTCATGCTCTTCCAGTAGCCTCCCGGTCCTGACCTCTACTCAGGGGCCCTCCGAAGCTGGTCTCCAAGCTTCTGTGTGGTGAGAATGACGAAGCTCCCTACCAGGTTTCCACACCAGGCCATCCCCTTACCAGCCTCCAGTTCATGCCTTCACTTGTGCCCCATGACTACTGACCCCAGCAGCAGTATAGCTATGGAGAGGCAGGTATTTGAAGATGGAGTGGAAATTCCCTTAGAACTTGGTTCTCAAACTTGAGCATTCATCTGAAGCACCTCAAGGGCCTGTTAATATAGATAGCTGAACCTCACCCCAGGAGTTTCTGATTTACTAGGCCCAGGCTGGGGCCTGAGAATTCGCATTGCTAACAGTTCCCAAGGGGTGCTGATGCTGTGATGTAGGAACCACGTATTAGAATACACTAAAACATGTCCTCTCCTTCTTCTTCAAAGTTAATCCTTTCTTATGTTAAGGAAATGCATCTCATGTCAGGAGAGTATCGCCTCCTCATTTTATGTTGAGTCCTTCAACTTGCTCATTGTACAGAGGCTTCAAGAGAACTGGGCTCCACCCAGGCCCCTCCTCCACCAGAGCCCTCATGGGTACTTTGCTGCCCTGATTCCTGGTCTGAGAAGGGGCTGGCAGAGGTCAAAGGCGTCCAGAGCAGGATGCTCTTAGGTAGAGCTAGAGTAGAGATGAGCCAGATTAGAAAGCCCCACCTATGTGTAGGTTCAAGACTCCTTTTTCCTTGTGGTACCCTTGTTTTACTCTTGTATCCACAGGACAGCAGTGGGACTGTCCCAGCCCTCCCTCCAGGACCCACCAGGGTCAGTGGAGATGTGGGGTAGAAAGTGCCTGGAATCGGGATGTGTGTGCAAGGCAAGAACAGCACTGGGACTACCCTTTTGCACTGCTGGATTCTCCTCCTTGGCCAGGAACCACCTTGTGTTCCTGTCGGGTCTCTTCACCACTGCACTGCCCCTCTGTGTCCCCCAAACTCTGCACCCACCCTCCTGTTTCAAATGCCTTCCCTTCAGCTCTTTGATGTTCTTGTCCAGTTTTCTCTCCAAAACTCTTGCCTATCCTGCGATTCCCCCCCGCCGCCCCCATATAACACCCACTCCACTCATCCGTGGCCCCTTTCTAATCTGCATGGCTCAGTGGTCTATGACATCCATAACACTTCCTACTCCACTATTCGGAGCTCTGCCCTCCCATATTATTCCCTCCTTGCTCTACCCTTTGGAGGCCCCTCCCATATCACACACTCCACTGTTCTAGAACACAGACCTCAAATGGGCATTTCAGCAATGTGCAATGATTCTACTCTTTATCTGGAGGACTCCCATCCCACTGTCCAAAACAGTATTTCATTCCTTCTCTCCTCCCACCATCCATCTCCAGGTCTACAGATGCGCCCCCAGCATGCATACACCTCAGTTCTCCTCCACTCCACTCCCCGCCCATGTGCTGGAGCAATTAGCCCTCTCACATCACAGGCCACTCTCCCTCTCTCACCGTCTTAAACACTTAGTCCCTTTGATGGTTCCAGGCACCAGCCCCTCCAATCTCTTCTCCACCAAATTGCTCCCATCAGCATCTGGTACGCTTCTCTACTGTGCCCCCTTAACTCCCCCTCTCTCCTCCCCACATCTTCATCAAGCTGTCCCACCTGTCAGCTTCCTCTCATGAGCAAACTTCTGGAAAAATGTGTCTGTGCTCGCCGTTGCTGGTTTCTCACCTCCACTCACTTTTGTGTTAATCATGGGTCTACAAAGGTGCCTCTCCGTATTTTCGTATGGGTTATTTACTCAGGGACCCATTCCTTCCTGTCACCTCCCTTCATATTATAGCGATCCACTCTAACACGGGACAAATGTATGTGTATTCTTGAAAAATATAGTGTTGCACCTTTTAAATGTATATAAAGTAATGCATGCTGTAATTCTCACGATTTTTAAAGATGTGTCAGTGGTGGTACAGGTAAAGTTAGGTTAGTTCATTTCTGCTGATAACTGCAGTATTCCATCCATCATATGCACACACTACATTTTATATATGCCTTAACCTAGTCATGGACGCTGAGAATGGGCCTGAGGGGACAGTGGTTCTTTGTGAGATGTCCTATGAACTATTTTTTTTAAGACATATTTAATTTCACTAAGGGCAAGCGGATGTTCTCCAGAAGGGCCAGAACTGGAGTCATTTACATTTTCACCATAAGTGCCTGAGGGTTCCTGTTTCCTCAGTTTCCTAGCGAGCAGCAGCGTCTAACTTAACTTTGCATATAAACAGCCAGCTGTCCCACCATTCTTTGTTGGAAAGATTCTCCTGTCTCTACTGAACTGCCTTTGCACCTGTTAAAAATCAATCGATCATATATGTGTAGATCTATTTCTGGACTCACACATCTGTTTCATTGATCTATTTGTCATTATTATGCTAACACCACACTGTCTTGATTATATTAAGTCTTAAAGCCAGGTAGTGTAAGTCTTCCAACATTTTGCTTTTTAAATGTTGGTTTTAGCTATCCTAGGTCACTTGCATTTCCATATGCATTTCAGAATCAACTGTCAGCTTCTATAAAAACCACGCTGGGATTTTTATTGAGATTACATTGAATCTATAGATCAGTTTGGGGAAAGTTGACATCCCAGCATTATTGCATCTTTCAATCCATAAATATGGTGTATCTCTCTATTTGTCTTACTTAATTTTTCTAAGCAGTGTTTTTAGTTTTCAGTGAAAGGTTTGCACATCTTTCATCAGAGTTGTCCCTAAATGTTTTATGTCTTTGTAATATAAGTGATACTGTTTTTTATTTCAACTTTTAATAGTTTGTTGCTAGTATATAGAAATACAATTGATTTTTGGTATACTGATGTATCTCACAATCTTGCTAAACTAGTTCTAGAAGCATTTTGGTAGATTCATCAGAATTTTCTTTTCTTTGTTTTTTTAAGATTTAATTTAGTTATTTTTAGAGACAGGAGAAGGGAGGGACAAAGAGGGAGAGAAACATCAATATGTGGTTGCCTCTCGCACGCCCCCTACTGGGGACCTGGCCCGTAACCCAGGCATGTGCCCTGACCAGGAATGGAACCAGTGACCCTTTGGTTCACAGGCCGGCACTCAATCCACTGAGACACACCAGCAGGGGCAGGAATCAAGTTTATATCAATAAACCCCCTACAACTTAAGTGAAATATATAATTTCTTGAAAGACAAAATGTACCTAAGCTTATTCAAGAAGAAATAGCCCTGAAGAGCCCCCTTATCAAAGAAGTTGAATATGTAGTTTAAAATCTTCCCCCAAAGAAATCCCAGCGTCAAAACCTGGTACACATAACCCTCAAATCTGTTTTCACTAGCAGAAGGGAACAGCAGCAACACAACTCAAGGGGACATTAAAAACAAACCTCTGAGCCAACTTTAAAATGTATATGGTTATAAGAAAAAGCTAAAAATAACATGCTACAATCTAAGGAAATGTGAAAGCTAATTGTTGGCCCCAGAGAATTTACTAAAAATGAACTTCATGAACATTTTCAGAACTAAGCCATCAGACCACTGGACTCCTCTAACATGTGGGAACTGGATCTCAAAAAACTGACATATCAGTTTAGAAAAGCAAGCCCAGAAATACTTTATTTTGGGGGGATAAAATTAAAGGGATGATGCCTGTCCAAACAAATGATATAAATATGATATAAATGATATAAAATGACATAAAAAACGCTTTTGAATAAAATACATCTTCTGCTTCAGGGACAAACTCTTTTGTGATCTTGTCAAGAACCTTAGCTTTGCCCAGCCTCAGGCTCCTTATTTGTAAAACACAGATTACAATAAAAGCCTCCTAGCCCTGACTGGTGTGGCTCAGTGGGCTGGGTGTCAGTCTGCAAACCTAAAGGGCTCAGATTTGATTCTCAGTCAGGGCACATGTCTGGGTTTCAGGCTGGGTCCCCAGTTGGGGGCGTGGGGGAGGCAGCCAATCCATGTTTCCCTTGTATATTGATATTTCTCTCCCTACCTTCTCCTGTCTCTAAAAACAGTTAAATAAAATGTTTAAAAGAATAAAATAAAAGCTTCCTAAAGTCCAAGGTTGTATCAGACAAATATTTGTGCTGGCCTTTTAGCTCCAAGACCTATAATGCTATGAAATTTGTAATGCTAACACTAAACTAGGGGTTGTAAGAACATTGCCAGCTTTATACAGGGTGGGACAAAGGTAGTTCTACAGTTGTTCATATGGAAAATAATGCAATAATTAATAAATAAGAATATAAAAATAAACTCTGCATTTTGCGTACCCACAATTGTAAACCTACTTTTGCCCCACTGTGTATAAAATCCAACTGGAAAAGTGATCCACTTCACATTAAAAAAAAATCTCTAAAAAAAAGAGATAATCAACCAAGCACCTAGATGGGAGGGGGGTTGGGGAGATGGGCAAAATAGGTGCCGGGATTAAGAAGTACAAACTGGTAGTTACAGAATAGTCATGGGGATGTAAAGTACAGCGTAGGGAACAGAGCATCCAAAGAACATATACGCATGACCCATGGGCATGGACATCGGTGTGGGGATTGCCTGAGGGAGTTGGGGGAGGGCCTGAGTAGAGGGGGACAAAGGGGAAAAAATGGGAACAACTATAATAAAATAAACATTAAAATGTAATTTAAAAAAGAATAGAGGGTGAAAATGAAAGAAAGAATAAAGGGGGGAGATTTTCATCTTAACTAGATTAAGATTTTCATTTTAACTAGAATATTCAAAGCTCCAAGAAGGAAGCGATATCTGAACAAAAATCTAAAGGCAATGAGGGAGCAAACCATGAAGATGAACAAACACTGAGACAGAAGGGGACGGATGGCGCGTGCACAGGCCCTTGCGCAGGGATGTGCCCAGGCCGAGGGATGACTGCTTATGTCTTAAACTCTCTGAAGGCGGAGAGAGGAATTACACGGAGCAGGAGCTCAGTAAATGTCAATAGGAGACAGTAAGCAAAAGAAGGGTTGTAATATTGTACCCAGAGATTTTGAGGTTGAATTTTGGGAACAGAGAAATAGAAGCATCAGTTTTATAAAGCTGGAGAACAGCCCTGGCTGGTGTGTCTCAGTGGGTTGAGCATGGGACTGTGAAGCAAAGGGTCACTGGTTTGATTCCTAGTCAGGGTGCATGCCTGCGTTGTGGGCCAGGTCCCCAGTAGGGGGCGTGCAATATGTAACCTTACTTCAGTGTTTCTAAACAAACACACTTTAGTATTTCTCTCCCTCTCTTTCTCCCTTCTTTCCCCTCTCTCTAAAAATAAATAAAATTTTAAAGCTGGAGAACAGGTGATTAACCGATTTTCTGTTCTGTCTTTCTGGCTTTCTCTTAAACATTTTTTTTTTTAACCTTGTTTGAAACTAGCTCACATGCTACAGAGCTGTGAGGCCAGCTTCAGTATTACTTTCCCTCCTTTTACTACCACCAAGACTGGTGTTCAGATCTGATGAGAAAGGGAACTGGAGGGTAAAAATATTGCTCAAATGCAGATGATTCAAGGAATTTGAAGATTTTGTTTTTATTTTTGCTTTCTGGCTTTGCTTTGAGTTGAAAATAAGGGGTTTTTTTTAGTTTTCTTTTTTTTACTATATTTAAGATATTTCGTAGATATTTAGACCTCTTTAAAGATGAGAACTTGGATTTCAAATTATTAATACTCTCAAAATGATTTTATTATTTGGAAGAAATTAAAATACCATTTATAACAAGAATAACAATTTGTAGGAGAATTAATAATAAATGTGAGTAGAAATGCTTCTCCCCTCCCCTCCAAATGGTCAAGGGAATTGGGTCTGGGTTTGGATGGTCTTTTGCAATGGTTTGGATAGTTTGTATTTGCCTCTGCAAATAACTGTGGATGACTTTTACATCACCGTGTTATTGTTTTCATAAGTGGTATTTTTAGGAATTGGAAATAACAGAAAGTTCTGGTAGACTTGCCACTTGTCCTTAGTAACTGGTGTAACTAACTGCCTCTTTCCCAAAAAGTGACTGAGCAACAGCAGCCCAGACTGTAAGTGTGAAACACATGTTTTCATGTAAGACAGTAGCGATAACAGAAGACACAGTACTGGTTTGGTCGCTGTTTTTTTTTTTTTTTTTTTTTTAACTTGGTTACTGTTTAAATTACAGAAGGAAAATTCTTTCTTTCTGGATTTTTGTTGTTGTTGTCGCTGTTTTTGTGAGAATTTTTCAAGAGTAAGTGGAGCCCTGGCTGGTGTGGCTCAGTGGATTGAGTGCAGGCTGGGAACCGAAGGGTCGCCAGTTCGATTTCCCATCAGGGCACATGCCTGGGTTGCAGGCCGGGTCCCCAATGAGGGCCATGTGAGAGGCAACCATACATTGCTGTTTCCCTTCCTCTCTGTCTCCCTCCCTTCCCCTCTCTCTAAAATAAATAAATAAAATCTTTAAAAAATAATAATAATAATAAGTGGAGAAGTCTCTGGTCTCAAGATACAGTCAGCGCCCATTTTGTTTCAATGTCACTAAAATACAATGAATTTTAGAAGGACTCCACTTTTGGTCTTTCCCTTTCCACTAAAAATTTTTGAGGATAAAATTTTTCTATCTTTCACCCACCTTTTTTAAAAAATTAATTTGCATTCTCCACTTTTTGGTTGAAAGGAAACAAACTTCAAAACATACCACAATAATATAGTTGAAAATTTAACTTTATTATTTTTCTATTATAAAAGTAATGCATATTCATTATATACTAAAAGGAGAGTGCACAAAAGGCATAAAGAAGCTAATTTTCAAATTGCCTGTAATCCCATTACAGGGAAAAAACTATTACCATTTTGGCATATTTCATCACTCTTTTTCTATATATTTTTTAATATAGCTCAGATATTACTATAACAAAGTACTGTATCCAGATTTTTCAACATAACAAATTATTTTTCTCATATCAATTAAAATTCTTTTTAAACATAATTCTAAAGGCAGACTAAAATTCCATCATAAGGATACACTATAGTTTATTAAACATTCTCCTAATATCAAATACTTAATAGGAAAGTTAGTGGGGTCAAGGGACATAAACAATGTTACAGCCATCCTGTTTCCTAAAAAGACTGATCTTGAGAACACAGGGAGGAAATACACAGGGCCAGTGGGGACAAGGGGCTGGCAAGGCCGACGGTGGAAAGAGAAGACTCAGAGGTCCCGGCCTAGCCGTTCCAGCTCGTCCAGGAGGAAGTGCACATCGGCCTGAGTCAGTGCAGGGTTGGCCACAATCATGCGGAAAAAGTTGCCCCGGGTCCCGTGGGGCTGGTAGCCAATCATCATGGAGCCCTCCTTCACCATACGCTCCTTGAGTACCGGGGCCACCTGTGGAAAGGGTGCAGAATGTCCAGCTGCAGCCTGGGGTCAGGTGAGGGCGGGGGGGCTTCCTGGCCAGCGAGTTACCCAAGATGCATTTCCCTCCCACCCAGGGACCTCCTGGAGGTAGCCCCATTGCCCTGATCCTGACCGTGGCCCCAGTTTATCTTTTCTGCCACAGCCAACCTGCCTGGCCTTCTCTACCGTCTGCTTTATTCCCCATCTTGCCTATTTTCTGGGCCATTTTCTGTCAAATCCTGACTTCCCTGATTCATAACGCTGCTTTAGTCTAATTTCACGCCTCAATCATCCTTAACACTTCCTCCCCCTCTCTGAATTCCTGTAATATTTTTTATCTATACCCTGTAATCTAACATGTATATTTACAAGAGTTCCTTGAATACATTGGTTTCAAATTGGTAAGTCTTGTTTCTAAGTATTACTTCTCCAGGGCAAGAACATTCTTGTCCTTTCAGATCATCTGCAGCACCTACTACCAACCTATACTTAGGAACCTATGACATATTTCCTCACCTCTAGGAGGCATGTCTGGACTGGACTTACTGGGTTGCTCGTCCCCAGTATCAGGGAGTAAGGCTCTTCTGTGACCTGCCTGCCTCACATCTCTGCTGAGGACCTGAGCTCCCTGCAGAAGTCCCGGCACACGAGTCTACGTACACTGGTGTCTTACCCTGTAATGCCCTCTCTGTCTTCTTCTTGCTTCCCAGAAACATACCTTATTCTCCATCCCCATCCCCACAAAAAATGAGGACAAGTTGGTGTTTTCCAGTTCATGTCCCCACCTCAGGAGCAATAGACCAGCAAAGGGACAGGCCATTCCACCCAAAGCCAGCAGGTGGCGTAAATACACAATCTGCATTAGTTCCCTCAACTGGGTTAACCAGCATGGGGGGGCGGGGGAGGGGGGGGGAGCCTACCTTAGCCAGCCTTTCACTGTAATCCAGACTCTCCTGCTTGCCCCGCAGGCTGGGGGGCAGGAACCAGAAACACACATTGACAAACTCAGGCTGGGAGGAAGGCGGGAGAGAAAGATGTGAGCCAAGGAGAGGGACTGGCCCCCCGCGCTGCTCCTCTTCTTCCGTGAGGGCTTTGCATGTAAGATAGGCTAGGGGTGTAGGAACAAAGAGCAAGGTGGGTCGTACCTCCATGACCAACTCAAATCCTTCCCGCTTCTTCACTTCCTCCACCAGGTAACTTCGAACAGAGTCAGAAATCACAGGTGGGGGAGGAAAGAAAATAAAACAGACCCAGAGAATGAGCTGGAGAAGCACTGAGAGCAGTAAGGGGTTTTGGGAAAGGGACCTGGGGAGGGGAACTGGAACCGCCCCGACTCTTACCGGGCAAGGGCAAAGGCCTGGTCCACACGCCGCTCCAGCCCTTGCCCGCCCTGTGCCTTCCACATGAGCCACAACTTCAGACAGTCCACACGGCGGCCACATTGCACCACCTTGTCTCCCGTGTCCAGGGCCACATTGTAGAATTTGTCCTGCTGGAAGAGGTAGCTGGCCTGGGACCCGTGGCAGCGCTTGAGCAGATCCTGTGGGTGGGTGGGAGGCTGTCAGACCCACCCTCCCCACCCAGCTTTCCTCCAGCACTTTACTAGAGGACCTCTTAGCTCAGTCTGCCGGCTCCTTTCCCTGGAACCTGGTGGCACTGGTGGGATGGCTGCCATCCGACTGAGACCCCTTCCACTGGGTTTCCTCCCAACACCCAGAGTTCTTCCCAAACTCAACCCAGATCCCTTCAATTCCAACTTCAAGCTGGAAACATTTTCCTTTGCATGAAGACAGGCCATGGGGGAGTGAGAGAGCCCATTACAGGGAATTAGGGTGGTCGCAGATATTCAGCTTCAGGTGGGATTTTAAGGAGAACACAGTAAGGCCAGGACCCCCTCTAAGGTGAGAGAGAAAAGATAGAGATCTAAGTTGAGAAATGGGACAAGGCCAGGGGCATGGGCAGACCCACCGTGGTATCCCGGAGAAGAAGAGCTGAGCACTGCAGGCCTGCTGTGAGGAGCTTGTGGGGATTCCAGGCCACGGAGTCAGCCCTGGGGTGGGTACGGCACAGCTGGGTCAGCTGGCTCCTCCTTAAGCTGTCCAACTAAGCTCATCTCCCTTCCCAGACCTCAGCAAAGGGGCTTTAGTCTCACCCCAGCCCGGCAGTCCGGAAGAACTGCCATGTCTGCCATCTGAACTCCCGGTCCCAATCAACCATCTCTCCAATCCCCCTCCCACCAATGTCTTTCTCCCACTGCCATCCAAAGCTCCCTAGACCGTGACTATTCTATGGATCAAGGATTTGAATGGTGGGATTCAGGGAGCAGGGGCTGCAGGCACCTCTGGATCCCATCTAGGAGATGTCTATGTGTCTGCGACAGCAGGGCACTTCCACCCCAGGCGGCCTGTGGAGCAGAAGGAGCAGCATGGGTTTGGCCTCAGCTCAGCCCAGCCCACCCTCAGACCCACGTCCCACTCACGTCCACGTGCAGCCACAGCCCATGACGCTGGCACACATCAGCAACTGCTTCCAGGGGGTCAAAGGCCCCCAGAACAGTAGTGCCAGAAGTGGCACTGACCAGGAACGGCACAGCACCCTAATGCAAAAATGCAGAGGGAGAAAGAGGCTGCAATGTCATCTAAAAAGCAACCCAGAGACTGGTGCCAGAGCCCATTGCTAAGCTCTGCATGCCTGACCTGGGCCCTTTCTACCTTACAAAGTACCTCTATCTCCTTCCATTTGCAGGTGAAACACTAAGATTCACAGGTGTGAAGAAACTTGCCCCCAAGCTGAAGTTCCAGAGATGGAATCCAAACCTAGGTCAGTCTGACAGTCCATCTCCAAAGCTCATACTCTTTCAAATTTCAATGCCTTACTGGAAGAGCAAATGTTATTTAAAAATTCCTAGTAGTACAAAAGTTTATAAAGAAATTGAATTAGTATTTTTTTAAAAAGTCATTAAAAAAAGCCCAGGCCCAGATGGTTTCACGGATGAATTCTACTAAGCATTTAAAAAAGAATTGATAGCTCTGGCCAGGTGGCTCAGTTGGTTAGAGTGTTGTCCTGATATGCCAAGGTTGTGGGTTTGATGCCTGGTCAGGGTACATATAAGAATCAACCAATGAATGCATAAATAAGTAGAACAACAAATCAGTGTTTTGCCCTGGCTGGTGTGGCTCAATGGATTGAGTGCCAGCTTGCGAACCAAAGAGTCTCTGGTTCGATTCCCAGTCAGGGCACAGGCCTGGGTTGCAGGTTCAGTCCCTGATCTGGGCTCATACTGGAGGCAACCAATCAATGTTTCTTTCTCTCTCTTTTTCTCCCTCCCTTCCCCTCTGTCTAAAAACAAATAACTTTTAACAATCTTTATTTATAAAAAGCCCAGTTGGCTTCTTTGCAGACAGAAATTGACAAGCTGACCCTAAATATCTGAAAAAAAGAACAAAGTTGGAGGACTCACACTTCCTGATTTCAAAACTCACCACAAAGCTACGTTAATGAAGACAATGTGGTCTACAGCATAGAATGCAGATGAATGAAATGGAATTGAAAATCCCAATGGAATTGAAATAAACTCTCACATTCACAGTCAATTGATTTTCAACAAGGATGCCAAGACAATTCACTGGGGTAAAGAATAGCTTTGCTTTTTCACAAATGGTGCTGGGACAACTGGATATCCACATACAAAAAAAAAAAAAATGAAGTTGACGACAGCTGTCAGAGGGGAGGGGGTTTTCGGGGCTGGGTGAGAAAGGTGAAGGGATTAAACAAAAAACAAAAACCGAAAAAACCTCATAGACATAGACAACAGTGTGGTGATGGCCAGAGAGAAAGGGGAGTGAGGGGAGGCAGAAGAGGGTGTGGGCGGATAAATGGTGAAGAAAGAAGACTTGGCCTGGGGCGATGAACACACATTAGAGTATACAGATGATGTGTTATAGAATTGTACCCTTGAAACCTATATAATTTTATTAACCAATATCATCCCAGTAAACTCAATTTTTAAAAACCATTTAAAAATAAAGTTGAACCCCCTTCTCACATCATACACCAAAATTAATTCATAACAGATCATAGAACTAAACATAAGAACTACAGAACTCTTACATGAAGATATAGGAGCTTGAGCTGGGCAAAGACTGCCTAGATATGACATCAAAAGCACAGGTAATCAAAGAAAAACTAAATTAGAACTCATCAAAATGTAAAACTTTTGTGCTTCAAAGGACACCATCCAGAATGTGAAAAGACGAACTAGAGAATAGAAGGAAATATTACAAATCATATATCTGATAAAAGACTTACTTATATCTTGAACAGAATATAATAAGCACATGACAGGATGCTCAACATCATTAGTCATGACGGAAATGCAAATCAAAACCACAGCAAGATACCACTTCACACCCACTAAGATGGCTATAATCAAAAAGAGAAATAACAGGTGTCAGTGAGGATGGGGAGAAATTGGAACCCTCATACACTGCTGGTGGAATTATAAACTGGTGCAGTCACTTTTTTTTTTAAATCCTCACCTGAGGACATTTTTTTCATTGATTTACATAGAGAGAGGAACAGAGAGGGGAAGGGAGAGAAAGAAACCTTGATGTGAGAAAGAAACACCAAGTGGTTGCCTCCACTCACACTCAGACTGGAGATGGAACCTGCAACCCAGGCATGCATGCTGACCAGGGACCAAACATCAAACTCACAACCTTTCGGTTACAGTGTAACGCTCCAACCAAATGAGCCACACTGGCCAGGGCGGTGTAGTCGTTTCGAAAAACAGTCTGATGGTTCCTCAAAGGTTAAACATGGAGGTACCATATGACTAAGCAATTTCACCACCAGGTATATCACCAAGAGGAATGAAAAACATGTTCACATAAAAACATGTACACAAATGTTCAGAGCAGCATTATTCATAATAGCCCAAAACCGGAAACAACTTGAGTCCATCAACTGAGAAATTAATAAGTAAAATATGGCATATCCACACAATGGAGTATTACTCAGCAATAAGAAAGAATGAAGAACTGGTATGTGCTACAACAGGAATGACCCTTGGCAACATTATGCTAAGTAAAAGAAGTTCATCACAAAAGACCATGTGTACTGTGATTGCATTCCTGTGAAAAATCCAGAATAGGTAAATACACAGAGACACCAACAGATTGGGAAGTATGGGAGTATGGGTGATTGATGGCTAGAAGGTATGGGGTTTCTTTTGGAGCTGATGAAAATATTCTAATATTTATTGTAGTGATGGTTGCACAATTTTGTAACTATGTTAAAAACCACTGAATTAGCCCTGGCTGGTGTAGCTCAGTGGATTGAGCACAGGCTGCGAACCGAAGGGTCACGGGTTCAATTCCCAGTCAGGGCATGTGCCCTGGGTTGCAGGCCAGGTCCCCAGGCGGGCCACGTGAGATGCAAGCACACATTGATGTTTCTCCCCATCTCTTTCTCCCTCCCTTCCCTTCTGTCTAAAAATAAATTTTTTTTTTAAATCTTAAAAAAATAAAATAAATAAAAACCACTGAATTGTACACTATGAATGGGTGAATTGTATGGCATGTAAATGGAATTATATCTCAATAAAGCTACTACCAAAAAAAAGTTTATACAATAAACAGTGATGTAATTGCTACTCATATTGCTCCTCAGAGGTAACGTCCCTATTCAATAAATTCATATTGTTCTAAATAATAATAAGCTCAAACTGTCCTTCCCATACTGCAATTTGCTATATATACTTTTTACGTACAGACTTAAATATATAGTGGAGGTATTTTCTTTTTTATAAAAAAGGTTTTATTTATTTATTTTTAGAGAGGTGGGAGGAAGGGAGAAAGAGGAGGAGAGAAACACCGACGTGAGAAATATGAATTGGTTGCGCCTTACATGCACCCGACCACGGACAGAACCACAACCCAGGCATGTGCCCTGGGGATCGAACCAGTGACCCCTCACTTTGTGGAATGACACCCGACCAACGGAGGCACACAGGCCAGGGCTATAGTGGAGGTATTTTCACGTTAGTATATATGTTCCCACCTTACTCTTTTAAACGTCTACGTAGTACTCCAATAATAACAATAACAAATAGTAGCTAATATTTATACTGTGCTTCATGGGCTCTAAGTGCTTTACATATATTAATTCATTTAATCCTTATAACAGTCCTATGTGGTAATTTCTACATTATTATGTTCATTTTACAAAAGAACAAAGCAAGACACACAGCTATGGTATCGTAATTTATCTACTGATGGACATTAAATTTTTTTTAATTTTACACTTTGCTCCAGTGCACAGAATTCAAACTACTATGATGATGATTTATAGAATAATCTTAGCAGTGGGACTCTGAATCAGTGGACAGATACATTTCAATTACAGTACCAAAATGCCCTCTGCAATGGCTGCAGCAGTTCACAGAGCCCCCCAGTGTGAAGGGGGTGCTGGGCCTCCACATCTCCCACTGCTCACAGTCTGCACTCCCCACCACTGGCATGCACATCTTCCCAAATTCCCTCCGTACAGACCCTCCCTGAGCAGAGAAACCCTCCACAGCACACTTCAGGCCCCCAACACCCTGTCTGTGGTGCCACCTTGGGATTCCACTCAGTAACTCAGTCCTGCTCCTTCCTCTTGGGGTCAGATCCTGCCTGTGGGTCTCGGCAGAGTCCCTGAGAGGACCACGGAGTCTCCTTGCCCCTCAGGCTCCCCGTGGATCATCTCAGCCCACAGAAGAGGCAGGCACAAAGATCGAGAAAAGGGATGAGGGAAGCCTTGAGTATGCGGAGCCCAAAGAACCCACCAAGAAAGGGACGCGACCCAGCTCCACACCCTGCTGACACCCCAGTGCCCCTCACTCACTCACCTCAGCCTTGGCCAGACAGATCTGGCTCTCCAGATCCTCAGGGATCATTTTCCCTCTGGAAAAGAAAATTGAGTGGGTAAAGAGGCAATTGGTTCTCTAGGCTAGGAAGTGTTGAGATCAGGGTGATACGGGTTTAGCAATACAAAGGCCACAGTGTTGATTTTTCCCTAAGAAGGGGACAGGGTAGGAGACTCTAGCACTGAGAGACAGATGACAATTCTGCAGGAACAGAGAGGACAGAAGTCTACGAAAGGGGTGGACCTGCAGCCAGAGCTTCTGACAGCAGGAAAATATGCAGCACCAAGCCCAGTCAGGGCCACAAGGACAGGACTGTCACCTCTCATCTGCCTTGACCACTCGGACACTGTCGGTGCCAAGTCCCAGGAAAGCAGCTCCCTTTTTGATGGAGTAGTGACACTGTGGAGGAAAGCAGAGAACACTTGAGCAGAGAGGCTTGGAGTGGGATGGCAGGGAGGATGGAGAGGGAAGGGACTAGTAAAAGTCAAGTGTGAGCTGTAATAAATGAGCCCCTGTAGACCTGGGCTTTTTAAGTATTCATGAGCCTTCAAACTGCTAGGGCACCTGACTAAAATGCAGAGTCAGATACAGTAAGTCTGGGGTAGGGGCTGAGATTCCGCATTTCTAATAAATGCTCCAGTGATACCGACGCTGCTGGTCCATGGACTACACTCTGGGTAGAAAGGGTGTGGACTGTGTCCGCCTCACTCATTGACCCTTCCTCTCCCCACTCCCCAGACTGAAGGCGAGGGGAACGGGAGCCCCCTTGACTGGAAGGAGGCACAGATGCTTGAGGGCAGGCTGGCCTTGGAGGAGACGAGTTTGGGCAAGCAGAAAGCCTGACAGATCTCAGGTCTCTCTGGCTAGAGATTAGAATCAGGAGCCTAGGGAAGGCCTGTGCCTCTTCCCCACCTCCTCTGTTGTGAACAGGGCCAGGGGTGGCAGTGCCTGGAGGCCCCTCTGCTTGCAATCAGGATAGCGCTGATAGCGGGCCAGGTTCATAGCATACATGTTGGCGATGGAGCCACCTGTCACGGAAGAGGATGGTGGCAAGAGGGAGAGACAGTGGGTCAAAACTGGAGCTTGCTTCTCTTGACCTCTCCACCCAGAAGAACTGATAAAAAAAAAAAAACACAACTGATTGGCCCCCCCGGGCACAAATTCCCAGGGCTCTACAAAAGGACTGAAAGCCAAGAATAGCCCAGGGCTCTAGATCCCTGACTGTCCCCCAACATATCCTGGGCTGCATCCAAAACAGCCCCCACCCAGGGGGAGCAGGCACAGGAGCACTGATCCCAGGGACTCCTTGGCAAACACAGGGAAACAGAGTATTGGGCAGCCCCTTTCTGGTTTGGCCAGAGCCCAGCTGGAGAGGAAACAAAGAGGAATGCCCCCTCCCTACCAGCTTAGAGCAAGAGCATTATGGGGAAGGAGGAACCCTTAAAAAGGCCCCAAAACACTCCCCTCCTCACATACCAGGGCAGAAGACCCCATCCCCAGAGCTCCAGCCCACCAGCGCCCGAAGTTTCTTCAGCACTTCCTCTTCCATGAGTACAAACACAGGGGCGATTTCGTAAGTGTACCTGCCATGAGAAGGAACAACAAAAAAAAGGGGAAGGGACAGGGAGGGATGCCAGGTGAGATTCTCAGAGGAGTCAAAGAGAGCAGGTGGTAAGAATGAGCAAGGGAAGGGCCCAAAGAAAGGAAGGACTGGGTGACCAAGAACCAAGGAAGCAAGAATGAGAACAAACTAGAATCAGGACACAGGAGAAAGCTTAGAGAAAGGGAGCCCGAACAGCACAAAAGGGAAAGACTCTGCAGCAGAGATTCTCAGAAACAGAGATGGGGCAAAACCGTTTTCTTCCCCTCCCCCTAAGGCGGTCTCCTGCAAATCCAGATCCTTCGTGGAGTGGTAGGAGGGGCCCTGGGCGTGGCTCACTGGCTGGTGTTGAGGCTCTCGGTGACAATACGCCCAGCCAGAGCATGAGGATCCAGCCCTGAGAACAGCTGGTTGAAGAAGCGAGGGTGACCTGGAGAAGGGGGCAGGGAACTCAGAGTGGAGCTGGGTACAAACTCCAAACACTCTTCCCACCAGCACCCAGGACCCACTGGTCTTCACACTGTAGCGGATCACAGCCCGGCACCGCTCCAGGATTTTCTCCTGTGACTCCCCCTGGCTCCGCAGCTCCAAATCCAGCAGCTGCTTCAGCTCCTCCGGCTCCTTCCACTCACAGACCTCGGAGGAGAAGCGGGAGATTCTGGGGGCCCTTAGACATTCTATCAACTGGCTGTCCAAACCACATCTCAATATACACAAGACACCACCAATGTGCATTTAAAGCGACGCATGAACAACGGTAAATGAACACAGTTAAGACCCCGCACACAATCTCTGAAGCACACAGTGAGACAGTAATAAAGTCTGGGGAGAAGGCTCGTGGGAGGAGCAAAGTTCTGAACCAGGTTGAGAGGCAGGAGAGAAGAGAGAAAGGACCCACCTTCTCAGTAGCACTGGTCCCTTTCCAAACGACTTCGTCCACAACAATCCCAAACACATCCCGGAGCAAGGCTTCTGCAGCCACGGGGTCCCAGTCAAGGGGGAGGAGTGGTTGGGAGTCAGCCATCAGGATAAAATCTGTGAGCAGAGCAGGAGTTATTCCCTACTCAGCCTGTGTACCCAACCTGGACCTAACCAGCAAGAACCCCAATGTCTTCATGTGCCTAAGGCTCCAGTCCTGCAGCTCAGTCCCAGCCTTCCTTGGGGAGACTAGGGCAAATGAGAGCATCTAGGGAGAAAGCCAGTTAAAACAAACGAGAGGGAAAAAGACAGTTAGCACTGAGCATGTGAAATCTTGTGGCCACTGCCCACCTAAGGCAACAACAGCAGCTTACCTTCTATCTGGGTCCTGTTCAGGCAAGCTGGAGGCAGGGCACACAATTTGATTTTCAGAATGTTAAGATCAGGGTAGCAGAGGGAGCGAGGGGTAAGCAGCAGTCACATGACCATGATATCACTCTCACGACCTTGCCCTTAAGAAAATGTACACAGATTTGGGATAGGGACAATAGGTTAAATCCCCTGAATAATCATTAGCTGACAGGGAGAAGGCGGAAAATGAGATAAAAGGCAAAAGCACAGGCCACCTTAACAAGAGAGTTAAGAGGAACAGAGAGCCAGCCGGAAGAAGGGCTTCCCACGGAGAAGCAAAGGGTCCAGAGCAGGGTTCCTGGGAGATGTTTGGCAGGCAGAGAGGGGCAAAGGGAGGGGAGGCTGAGGGGGTGGGAAAGACGAGGAAGTGAAACACGGTTTAGGCAAGCTTCGGAGGCCTATCTCTGCATCCCAACCCCCAGTCTTTTCAGAATGGTCCCGATCTCCAAAGCCCTCTCCCAGAGCAGGAAGGAAAAGAGGTTACATTGAGGAAAGATCTTGTTAAGTAAGTGTAACCCTGTGCCTTGCAGGCTGAGAGTACTCAATAAACAGGGAGTGGCTGTTTGCTGTGAACACCAGCTGTGTTCAGGACAGAGCGCTGGGACGGAGACCGCCTCCCTGGCCCACTGGGAGGACATGGACGCACACTCAACAGTTCTAGCCCGGGGCTTGGCTGGACGCTGACCCCAAGGGCTACTCGGGAAAAGAGTTCTATGGAGGCTGAAGGCTGGTGAAGATAGGAGGGGACTGGAGCCGAATCCTCACAGTGGGCAGGAGAAATGAAATTGCTGAAAGGGGGGAAGAGAGGCGTGCAGGGGTAGGGGAGGATTGCCGTAAGCTTACATCAGTAATGAGTGTGGCTTGTTCTAAGGTCAGTGAAGGTCCAGCTGGCTGGAGGGAGGGTCTGCAAGAGTGATAGGGGCGCACGGCTGCATAAACTTATGGGCAGCCTGGAGTGCCAGCCAGGCCAAGGAAATCGAAATTTTGTCCTGCAGAAAATGGGAAGTCACTGAAAAATTGTGTGTCATGGAAGAACGTGATGCAGTTGGTGCCCGCAGAAGACCAGTGTACAGCAGCGGGCTACAGAAGTAACAGGCTGGTGCCGGAAACCGGACAGGAGGTGACCCACACTTGAGTAGGCTGGTGTCATTAGGAAAGGACAGACGGGAATATGCAGGCTTGGCCCTCACTAGGTTGCAGTGAATTTAACACTTATGGAATCTATGTTGGAGGAGGAGGAGGAGTCAAAGGTGACCCTGGGGTTTCAAGCATGGGTGACTGGAAGAATAATCGTGTCCCTGAAAGAAACTGAACGCAGAAAAGGGAAGCCAGATGGAAAGTAAATGGTTATTTCTTGGAAATACTCATCCAAGTGGAAGTGTCCTGGGACTACAAATACTCATATGGGAGCAGTCAGGCCCAGGGCTCTAAGAAGATGCTAGAATGGAAAGCAGATTTAAGAGTCAGGGTTCAGCTGAAGCCTTGTGACCAACTCCACTGCCCTGGGAGAGAAGGTTCAGGGATGGCCCGGGAAAGAGAGGCAAACACCAAGGCCTGGGAAATCCCCCAGGTGAGGAGGCAAGAGGATAAAAAAAAAA
>PVJI01024994.1:0-21930 GCA_004026765.1 Micronycteris hirsuta | reverse complement strand
GATGAGGCTGGCTGCTTGTTTACTGAAACAAGTCCCCTAAAAAATGTACACAGTATATTCTGAGAACATAGTGGAACCTTGAACTTGCTTCAACCAAAAACTTTACTCCCACCCCATCCTGCCACAGTCTGAGCGTATTATCTTTCCTGAGTTTCATTTCTGTATTACAGAGTAATGGGTCAGCTGATATTTAGTGTTTGCATCTAGTGCATTCTCATAACTTCTAGGTGGCCTGTGGCTCGTTTCATTGTATAAAACTTTCTTCTGCATGCTACTAGACAAGCTGTACCTAGGAGGAGGAGGGGGAAGGAGAGGAGGGGGAAAGGGACAGGGAGAAGGGGAAGAAGAAAAACAAAACAGGGCTGTGGTTAAACCTGATATAAGGAAGTGGTTTCCTTGACAACCAAAACCACGAGCAAGTTGTGAGAACCTCTTCCTCACTGCCTGTTTTGTTTAGCTGCTACAATACGTCAAAATATTTTGATACAGTCAGATACTGAAAATCTGAATTTACAGAATTAACTAGAAGCAGAGCAAGCGATAAACTCTCCAAACACTTATCAAGTGTTAAACACTAATTGTTTTCAAGTATTAGAGCTCAGCCTCGTGACACAGTCTAAAAGGACGCGAGCTGCAAGTTTGGTATTTAGGATCCAAAAGAAATGACTATCCCCAAGGACACAATTAAAAAAAAAAAGATTGGCTAGAAATGCCAAAGAAGTCAAAATATCTCTCCACAAGGCAAGTGGCATTTAGGTGTTATTAATTCATAAGTAAGTGCCAGATGCTAATTCTGTAATGGAAAAGAGATGAGCTTCAAGGTTATCAACAGAACACCAGAAATTTGGTCAAAAGTACTGCCAAGAGTATGTCTCTTGACAAAATTAGACATGAAATATGGAATGTCAATAAAACAACGACTGAAAAATTACAATGTAAAGAAAATGTCTCATAACTTATAAGAGTCAATGGATCTCTACCTCAAATAAAATTATTTTCCCAAATACCAACTTTTTACCAATAATATGGAAATATACAGCTGGTATGGATTATAGAAACATTCTAAAAATCAATAGGAAATTATGTACAATGTGCTAAGCATCCCAAGATAAAATTACTAGCAAGAGCACATAACTCTTATATTGTCCAATTCTCCTTCTGAAGTATGCCAGCGACAGGATATTAAAAAAAAAAATGCAGTTTAAAAAACACAGTTTACCCCTCCACAGCCCATTATTAATTTGGTAGCATCTTCAGACTGGCTGGAAACAGAGCAATCGGACTAAAATAAAATATATAAACAATTATGTTCGTGTTCACATGTGTTCATTAAGATAAAATTGTGCAAAAATATGGGCTGGAAATTTAGTTATGGAAAGTGGTGGAAACTATGAGAAGTTGGTAGTTCTGGGGGGAAACTATCTCCCCAGATAGTTTCAGGGGACAGAGCTTTACTCTAAAGCTCCGAGAGAGTCTGTAAATTGGATATGAATTAACAATGGGTTGGGGGAGGCAGCCAGGCAGGAAGAAAAGGGTGAAGGGGGGGAAGGGAGGAGGAAAGGAAGGCAGGAGGGGACAAAAGAAAGACATAGAGAGAGGCAGAGACAGAGAGATGGGGGACAAACGTAGGCCAAGCTGCTCAGTGTTGGGGACACGCAGCAATGCTTCTAGAACGAGAGTGAGAGTCAGAATGAACTAAGCAGAGGTCCCGGGTGCCATCTCTAAGGTGAGTTTGAGAACAGTGTTAAAATGAAACCAAAAAGATACATCCGAGGCCTACTCATAAAAGGGCCTCAGTTCTCCATGGACCTGGAGAACTCGAAGAGAGTCAAAAATATTGCTCAACAAGGCAAGTGGCACTTAGGTACTATTAATTCATAAACAAGCCAACATTTTGCATCCGTAAATTCTTACCATACTGTTCCGCAGAACAGACCACTGGGGCTCTCCCCGTCAGCCACGTGTCGGAACAGAACCGGGACTGTAAGGAAAACTTTGGCACCGCCACAGCCGTTCCCTGGCCCAGCCACTCAGCCACTCATCTGTGGCAGCCTCTTTCGAATCCTCAGCCCTGGCTGAGGGATCCCAGCCCGTGGGTTCTGGACATAACGGGCCACACAGCAGAGTGAATTCCAGGAAGCATTTGTCAGGCAGAACCTCATCAAATTCGTTGCTTTCAATCCTTCAAATGCTTGCTTGGGGAACATCACTATGGCGCACTGTGTGAAGGATAGAAAATCCAGACATTTTCTGAAACTCTAAAACCTGCCCTTGAGTGAATGGCAGCAGAGATCTGCACACGAGACGGTTTCACTGAGTTCTTTCTACATTTTGATGATTTTTAATCAATTTTTGTTTGGAAACGTATGCAACTATGTGTCACTTTCTTCTGTAAAAAAATTTAAGATAGGTTTTTTGGTTGATTTTTTTTTGATTGAGCTGTGGAGCTACCGCATCAGCCTTTATTTGAGGAGCACTGGCAGAAACACTTCTATGAAATGCCTGCCACAGCACTACCGACGTCATTCGTTGCGTTCCTACGGTTCCTCCTTAAGAAGACCCCCTGAAAAACTGCCCCTTGCCGTGCACAGGAAAGCACTGTGCTTCTCTTCTCTCCACGGCCTGTTCTTATCTCATGGGCACTGACTGCAGGAGACCGTTTCCCCCCGGGCACAGAACCAACCCGGGGCCCCTGTCCATCCGTCACACAGAACCTCTCGGCACACGTTTTCGGGATTCGCTCCTGGATCAGTGATTGTTTTTTCTTTACCCCTATTTTCTCTATATCCAAATATTCCCACATTTTACATGTTTGAATTAGTTAATGTAGTTCCCTGAATAGAAGGACTGTGAGTTCACCGCACCACCCCTCCTGCCCACAGATGGAGAGAGGCAAGCGCATCACACTGGGTTGGACAAGAATGCCCCCCATTTCAGTCCAGACGGGAATCTGGGCCCCTCTTCTCATGGAGGAGTACCGTAAGGGAGACCACCTCCACCTCTCAGACCACCTGGTGCAGGGGAGGGCAACGTTTAGGGACTGCACTTTGAAGAGTCACGGAATACCACCCAATTCTTCCGTACGTTCATAAAATAGAACACTCGGCAAAAATCTTTTTAAAAAACAAAAATAAGAAACTAGAGTTCATTATTAGGAAGAAACCTTTACTTGATTCCTTGCACAGGATGGAACTGCCCGGCCTCTGAAGGAAAGTGCTGGCTTCCCGCGTTGCCTCCCGTAAATGCGCAGGCTAACACCTGCAGCAGAAGGAGCCTCCAGCAGCCTCGTTCTTCTGGGACTTCTGGGGAACCCACTCCTCGTGATCCCCCCAGGATGGGCCTGGCTTGTTCTAGTTCCATCTGGCTCTACACAAGGACAGAGCGTCCCTCTCTGTTTGAGCTGGCCACTAACTTCAGCCTCTCTACTTAACTCTGCTCTAGTCCTCTCCTTGACCCACATTTTTTGATCACTGACCCACATTTTTTGCTCAGTGTCCCCAAGGTTCTACATTTTGCAGTATATACCTGGCCCAGGCCACCAGGAGAACCCGCCCCCCACCCCCACCCCGTCCACAGCTACTCCCCTGAGCTAAAGCAAACAACTCATCCTGGCTTTAAAACGAAAAATCTCGGGACCCTGGAAACCCCTCAGTCACAGGCAAACAGGAACAGTCGGTCAGTCTATTCCCAGCCTACGCTGTACATTGGCAAATCAACGGCAGAAGCAGAATCTTATTTATTTCATTCTTTATCTGGTGTACAACTTTTGAAAAGACAGCTTTGGGAGCAAACATCATGAAACTAAGTTATCTGTAAATGCGGGTAACGTGGAGGAGTTCATAGTGACTGGGAGTCTCATTCTCTCTCCCTCTCACCCCGCATGTTTCAGAAATGCCTCTGTTGCCTTTTACCAGAATGCTCAAGGAACATCATTTTTAAGAAACTGACCCAAAGAAAATGAGGTGAAGAAAGTGTATGTGCTGACTAAAAATAAATGACAAATTCTAACTGCCCCCAAAATAATTTTAGGATGAGCCAGTGTCATCGCCTGTGCATATCTCCCCCACCCCTTGTGTGCAAATGTACAGATCTATCTCCGAAAACAAAAGGAAAAGCAAAGCTCGGCCCAGGGAGGCCCAATGTTACAAACCGGGAGGTGACACAATGTCTAAAACGTCATTGCCATAAGCCCCGGTGGCCAGGAAGGAGACTCTGGAAGCATGAATGGTCAGGACACGTGGCAGGGCTCACACGTCACAGATCAGTCACTGAGCATCTACGCATCTCTCAAATCAGAAACCCAAAAATGTGCACACAAAGAGACACTTGCTACATTCTGGCTTCAGCTGTCAGTTTCTCAGCGACCAACGGGACACCCTAACCACAGTATGAGCATTTCTGTTAATGAACATTTCCTCATACTGTTTAACAGAAAGCAATGAACACACAGGCATTTCGAAGCTCTGACCCTTAAGTTTCTGTAGTTGATACAGTGAAGAAAAGATACACACAGTGTACACTGGAATCTAAGTGTGTACAGTTGTACACCTAAATCTGGAGGTGAGATGACCATTCTGTCGTGCGTGATGGATGCCTGGATTGATTTTGGGATTTGGAGAGTCTCAGGCTAAGCTTCTAATTTATTCCCCCAACTTCAACCCTGAAAAGAAAAGCCACAGCACCTTCAGCCTCAGCAATATCTAATTTATGGCCGAGTTGCCTGGCCGTATGTTTCAGGCCCAAGGCAACCCCTGAGTGAGGTAGGCAGGGGGCTTCTTCATTAAAGGGGCAACAGGGGAGCCAGGAAGTCCCAAAGCAGATGTCCAAAGCTAATCAAGAAGAAATCTCACGGAGGAGAGAACCAGTGCTTCTCTTAGGCAGGCCTGTGGCTCTTTAATTAAACAGACCCCTGACTTGACATGATAGTTAATGCAAGAGAGATGAGCTTGGTTATGAACAAGCAAAAGCTTGTTTTAATTGCGAAACTTCAAATAAACTGCAGAAATGATTGACACAGATTATCAGCTGGTAGACACGTCTAGAGATTTCAAGCCTCTAAGATTTTCTAAAATTACTGATTTACGACAAGTTGGGAAAGCACATTGTGCAATAGTTTCCCTAGTGCAATTTCACTATTCTAAGGAAACAATTGGAGCAATTTGCACTGCACCGCTTACGTGCAATCAAGACTTAGTCTTCCTTTCAATGGCATATAAAAATAGAGAACATGATACAAGTTAGAGCTGGAAGACTCTGGCTATCACTGTTTCTAATTTGTTAAGCAATGGAACCCTTTTTTAAAAAGGTAAATCTTCTATGCAACCTCAATATATCTAGAACAGATGAAATATTGTATTGATACAACTTTATTTGTAAGTTCACTTTTCAGTTCAATGCTATAAAGTCTGTCACTAAGAACAAGAAATTTTTTTGGATGAATGAGACCAGGATTTACAGATGACTTACAGACTTACACCAATTTTAGAATCTCATTTAGTTTCATATTTTCTTTGCAACCACTTCTTGGGGGCGGGGACGGCGGCACACCTTCTCTGCCATTCCATTCGTGGTGGATTAGCCACAGTAAGGAGGGAAGCTCTGGGTAGCAAGAAGACCGGCAAAGTCAGGTTCAGAGATCCAAACTCAACTCCCACATCCACTACTATTGTTTTAAAAACTAGTTTATGGAGGTACGATTGACGTACAAAAGCCATATTGCTTTTTCTTCTCAATGAGGAGGCAGAGGAGCAGCCTCCCCAGTAGATGCAGAGATGCAGATCTTGGTGAAGACCCTGAATGACAAGACCGTCACCCTTGAGGGTGAGCCCAGGGACACCATTGAGAAGGTCGAAGCTGAAATCCAAGACCAGAAGGGCATCCCGCCAGGCCAGCAGGTGTCCGATTTTTTGAGGGGAAACAGCTGGAGGATGGGAACACCCTCTCGGACTACCACGTTCAGGAAGAGCCCACAGTGGGGTGGCTCCATCGAGCCCTTCCTCCGCCAGCTGACGCAGGAGTACAACCGTGACAAGACGATCTGCCCCAAGTGTCACAGCCGCCTGCACCCCCCGCTCTGTCAACTGCCACAAGAAGAAGTGTGGCCAAGCCAACGGCCTGCCCCAAGAAGAAGGTTAAGAAAGCACACCTCCACCACACCCTCGGCCCGCAGGGCGGCCTTCTGCCTGAACCCCGTGGCCCTGGGGCATCAGGAAAGTTTCCCTTTCATTGACGGGAGCAGTAAAAATAAAAACTATATGCATTTCATTTCTACAACTTGATGAGTTTAGAGATAAAACCCATGAAACCATCATGACAATCTATGCATAAACCTACCCATCACCTCGAGAAAAGTTTCCTCCTCTCCTTTTATTTATTGTTTTTGTGGGTGGGTATGTGATAAGAACACCTATTTAATATCTACTCCTTTAGTAAACTTTTAACTATATGCTACGGTGTTGTATCGCTTCTCGGCCTTTTGGCTAAGATCAAGTGTAGTATATGCTACGGTGTTGTTAACTATAGTCATTATGCTGTACAGTCTATCTCCAGGACTCATCTTTTATAACCAAAACTTTGTCCCCTTTGACAAATACTTCTCTGTTTCTGCCTCGTCTCCTGGAAATCCCCATTTCACTCTCTGCTTCTGGGAGTTTGACGATTTTCGATTTTTCACACAGGGTGAAGCAAACGTAGGTTTACATGTGCTTGATGGAAAATAATACAATAACAGTTAATAAATAATCATGCAAGAATAAACTGTTTCGCATTCTCACAACTGTAAACCTACGTTTGCTCCACCCCATGTAAGTGGTATCTTGTTATTTGTCCGTTTGCGATGGGCTTACTTCATTCAATGTCACGTCCCCCAGGTTTGTCCATGTTGTTGTAAGTGGCAGGATTTCCTCCTTTTTTAAGGCTACATAATATTCCACTGTACGTATATACTAAGTTTTATTCAACCATTCATCCATCAATAGACTTCTAGATTGCTTTCACGTCTTGGCTATTGTGACCAATGCCGCACATACATACCAAATCCGCTTTTCACCAGCTGCATGAACTTGGGCAGATCACTAAAACTCACCTACAAAATTAAAAAATAAGATCATTGTGAATATTAAATAAGGCCAAACATGGGAAAGGTATTTACAAAATGTAAAATGCTGTAGTTATTGGTGATCCTCAAGAACTGAGAACATCTATAATCATTTTACCAAAGAGGCATCGCAATAACATTTTTAAAGCACGAGATTTTGAGAAGATATAGGTCAGCCCTCTCTTTCTGCTTCAGTAGTTTAGTTCCCTCACCTATGAAAGCCCTAGCAGACTTCCTGTAGCTGGTAGAGCATCCAACAGTGACAGGCAATCAGGCAAGCTTGCCAGATAAAATAAAAGACACCAAATTAAATTCAAATTTCAGATTAACATCAAATAGTACTTTAGTAAAAGTATGTCCCATTCCATATATTATTGGGCATCCTGTATTTTTACTTGCTAAATCTGGTAACTGCAGATTTACAGCAGAAATTCTAGGCTGCTTCTATCCATCTTACCTCACTTTCTAAGAGGGTGGCATTCCTATTCCAGGCAGCAAAGATGGAGAAAAAAGCAAAATGTACATAAATACTGCCTCTTAAAATAAAGGCTCCCAAAAGCTGCCGCACTACAATTCCACTTGCATCTCGTGGTTTAGAACTTAGTCACATGACCACATAGCGGCAAGAGCGCACGGACAATGCAGACTCTATTCCACGCTCACCTAACAGGCCTCCTGCTGTAAAAGTAGGGGATAGCCTCACACGTCAGAACAGCTCTGGGACTCTGATATATGCCTGCTGTCAAAATTCCATTTTGTAAACGTTGGTGCACTTCTTTGAAACAAAGTTCTTTTATCATCACGCTTTATTTTTTTAAGATTAAAAGTAGAATAATGGGTATAGACTTGCTTTATTACCAGATAAACATTTAATTCTTTCCTGGGCAAGGTCTACAGACAGTACAATAAAGTGTGTAAACTGTCATGATGAGGCTTGGGACAGTGGAGCTGGAGGTGGGGTGGTAGGTTGAGACGGTTCCCTTGTGGCGGAGAAAGAACTTGGCCTGGGTGAAGGGTAGGACTTGGGAAAATGCACGGTGAGGAGAACATTTGTGGGAGAAAAACAGCTTAAGTAAAGGCACAGAGTTAGAAATTGGCACAGCAGTTGAAGAAATGGGGGCAAGCTAATCCGAGTACAATACAGGAGTTATTACAGAGAGGATTTCAAAACTCCCATTATCCCACTCAGAGCTCTCTCTCCCAGCTTAAAAAAAGGCATTTCTTAATTTTTTTGAATAGCTAATTATAAGTTGATTTTTAACAAGATAGAAGACCAATTTCTTTTACTTCTCTAGCCTTAGTTGAACCATTTCAACAAACATATATTGGTCATTTCTGCTGAGGTAGGCACTGGGGATATTCAAATTAATGAGAAGTTTGGTCCAGAAAGATGCATGAACAGTGATAAGACGATGTGGTGAATGCAGCAATGGAAATAGATGCAAACTGCCATGAGAACTTTAGGAATTCTTCATGGGATCTATGGACTCCTAGCAGAGTGATTATTTTGGAGTCATCAAAAAAAAAAGTCCTGACTGGTGTACCTCGGTGGATTGAGTGCGGGCTGGGAACCAAAGGGTCACCAGTTCAATTCCCAGCCAGGGCACATGCCTGGGTTGCAGGCCAGGTCCCCAGTGGGGGCCACGTGAAAGGCAACCACACATTGATGTTTCTCTCCCTCCCTTCCCTTCCGTCTAAAAATAAATAAATAAAATCTTAAAAATAAAAAAAGAACATACCACCCCCCCTTTAAAAATAATAGAAAGGGGAGGGTCAAAAATGAATAAATAAGGGGATAACCCCTCCTGGTAGAAACAATTAAAATGTAAAGTCATGGAGCCTCTGATGAGCTTGGTGAGACACAGGTGCAATGATGAAGGTCAAGGAACCTCAGGAGCGTGCGTGGAAAACAAAGGCTACAAATGACAAGCTAAGTTCTGCACTTCAGAGCAAGGATTCAGGAGAAATGGGCTTGATATCAGTCCCTGCTAACAGCAAAGCTCTATGGCCTTAAATATGTCACTTAATCTTTTCTGGACCTTATTTTCCCCATCAGCGACATGGGGATGGTGCAAACACCTGTTTTAACTGTAGCTACTATTATTGTGTGCAATGGAAATTCATTACACTTTTTAAACAGGGATTGTGCATTAGGCACACCTATGGAGAGGCAGTGCAGAGTGCAAATATGAAATACAAACAAGCGGAGGAAAAAACACCTCCAGTCCTAATGAGAACTGGAGCTGAAGAACTGACAGCAGGCACAGAGAGAAGAGAGCAGAATCAAGAAGCTTACCAGGCAAGTATTTGAGAGGAGTGGGGAAGACAGGTTTCAGGCTTATGGGCACAAAGGTACTAACGAACAGGCGGTTACAAAAGAGCAGGCCTCCTTTTAAGGACAAGAGGAACAACTAATATTTCCTGAGTGCTTGGTAGAGACCAGGGATTGTTCTAAGCCACGTGCACTGGGTTGAATAGTGATCCCCCCCAAAGTATGGCCATCACCTAACCCCTGGATTCTGTGAGGCTGCTCTTCTTCGGAAAAACGCTCTGACGTTGTCATTAAATCAAGGGTTTCAAGACAAGAGGATTTTGGTGGATCCTAAATCACCAGTGTCCTTATGAGAGAAAGGCAGAGGGAGATTTAACGCAGACAGAGGAGAAAGAATGCCCCCCAAAAAGAGAAGGAGATTGAAATTATTGCCGCTGCAAGGCGAGGAGGGGTGCGAATCGGTCCCGCTCACATTTCATTGTCAAAATCTCGGACAAATGGCTACAATAACGGCTGTTTTGTTGCTGTTGTTGTTTTGTTTTGTGGTTGAGCTGTGTACTCAGGCAGAAAAGGAAAAGGAACTGATTAATGTTGAATCACGAAAGTCCTTTATCAAGAGTTGCGCAGGCACGCCCACGGCCGTGTCAGCGAAACTCTCCCGTGGCCACTTCTCAGTCATCATCTGTTTCCCCACCACGAGTCCTGCCTTGAAAACGTCTTTTCTGGTTAAAAGAGAAACAACACTCTGAATGTACCTTCCTCCTCCAAATCCTCTCCTTATTTAAGCTTTACTTCCAAAAGGTGGTTTCAGAGGAAAGGAAAAGGCAGAACCCAACCACACAAATATACAACACTCCTCAACTGTCCCCAACTCAAAAATAAAGCTGAGACGCATGAGCCCACTTCAGAACATCCAAATATTTACTAAAATGAAATGCTTCTACCTATGAAGAAGTAGAAGACACGTCTAGGAGAACAGATTCTGAGGTTCGCTGCTGTGTGCTCTGGCAAAAGCAACTCAACCCAACGCCAGCCTATAAATAATCAGTTACTCCCAGGAAAGTGGTGTTTCTGTAGCAGGACTGGCTTTCTTTCTTGGGCTACCTTTTTTCCCAAGAGACTTGGTATTGTATTTTAAAAAGAAACTGGAGGCTAGAATTGATCAGAGACCATTACAGAAATAGCTGCTCTGACCCAGCCTTGAAGATAAATCCACAGAATTAGGTGTCGGGGTGAAAAAGAACTTGTGTTGTGGGATCATGGAGGAATGTTAAATATTCAATGAGTGAACATACTGTCAGCACAGAGGGTGGTGAGGGGAAATGAATCTAGATGCTATCAGAAAAATAATTTGTAAATATTTGTTTTGTGATAAAGCTAAGGCTTGAAAAAAGGAGTTGTTCCTTGATATTATAACTAACTAGGAATGCAAAACTAAGACATCTAAAGAGAACAGACTTCAATGCTAATCCAGAGAGTAACATGGAGAAGAAAGAAGAGAAAGACAAAGTAAACATGCAAATTTTTCTTTGAAATATCGAAGGAAAAGTCTTCAAATGTAGTTTTGATAAAAACAACTCACATTAAACAATATGACTGAAAATTGATACATTTTTCTGTATATTTAGGAAACGTATATACAGCCAATATGCTTTTCAGGAAGGAAGGAAGGAAGGAAGGAAGGAAGGAAGGAAGGAAGGAAGAAAATTTTACCGAAAGGAAGAATTGCATCCACCCAAAGCCTCACAAACTGCTTTTTACCCGCTTTAACCCTGAATATCACACTATACAGACTGAAGAGGCCTTAATTACAAGATTTCCAAACTTTTCCAGGAAATCTAGGGAACCATATTTTCAAATGCAATAAATTTGGTATTAAACTGTTACCAAAAGAGTAGATGTTACATTTTAACTTCCCTTAAATACAAATACACAAAATCAGATTAAACCCACAGCCCTCTGAGATTCTGTTCACAACCCGTGTTCACAGTAAACTACGGCATACAGGGCAACTAACCCCAGCGCTGATAGACTCAGCTGACACACACCAAGGTCAAACAGGAACAGAGAGTTCACTCGAAAAGCAAGTAATTCAATTTAAGGCCTGAGAAAACTGAACTTTGCTCAGCTGGCTTTTATTTTTATCTAGTTTATTGTCCACAAGTCAATCACTATCTTTATAAGTGACGTGTCATTGAACAAACATTTGCTTAGGACCCAGGACAGGAGGTTAGGGCAATGAACAAGGTCCACCCCATCCTTGCTCTCCCAGGGTTTACAACTTGAACCAGAGGCAGGAAAGGAGAGAGGAAGGTGGAATGTTTCATAACTGGAAGCACTGTTGGCATTTGAGGCCAGGCAGTGACTTGCGGTGTGAGAGCTCCGTGCACCTCACCACTGACAGCCAAGAACAAATCCTCGTCAACAGTGTTAACCAAAAGCATCTCTCTCCTCTCCTCGCCTCTTTAGGGGTGAAAAGTATCTTCAAAGTGCTTGGAAAAGAAACTTTCTGTGCAAGAGAAGAACTCCTCCATCTGGGAAAGTGTCTAAAATTCATGACATTCTAAGAATTCAGAAGCAATTCTAATAGAGTTGGACCCTCAAAGAAAGACAGGGTTTTAATTCATTGCAAAGTTATTCAGTATTTATCATTTCTTATTCATTCTGCCTTTGTTTTCTATCTCAGGAATGAGAGAGAAAGGGCAAAAGGCCAACCTGGGACACGGACCCCACGCCCGCACGGGGCCTGTGTGCTGTGGCTGCTGTGACGAATGCATGCACACGGACTACAGAAGTCCTGCGTGGAAAAAGGGACGGCGTGGCCACTCTCTAAGTGAGAGATAGAGGGCCAGAGAGAGGGCCGACCCCTGCCTGGACAGGCTTTCATTGCTTTTCTGGGTACATTACATGGAGGATGGTTCTCATTTACTAAGCACAGGTCTTCATTTACTATGCGCAGGTTCACTGTAGGTGATTACCTTTTACAGACAACAAAGGAAAGAATGTTGTTAATTCCTTCAAAGAGAAGGATGTTACAGATCCAGGAAAAAAGTGGTTGAATTGGTTACACTCCATAGTAGGGAGGTTTAGCACAGACTTTAGGAAGTTACTTTAAAGATATGCAGTAAACATTTGTTGTCTCAATCCAGGGTGAGGGAGTTTTAGCAAAAGCAAGTCTCAGAGCAGCCTAGGTACAATGTAGGCCTGGTTCCCCACAGGGAAAACCTATCCGTGGGCATGGCTCCTGTGTGCTGATTCTTGTGCGCCACTGGATTTTCTGAGTGAGGGCTGGGCTACATTCCCACACCACATGAAATGGTTCCCTATAAACCTGCTTCAGGAGTTCCTTAGTGGGGCTGGCGCAAATTCTGCTTGGAATTTATATTTGCCTTTTTGCTGTTATTTATTTGTAGCAATTCTTACATGCTCTAGGGAAAAACGGTGTAACAGAATGATGCTTTGGA
The DNA here is from genome assembly GCA_004026765.1 of Micronycteris hirsuta. Taxonomy (NCBI): domain Eukaryota; kingdom Metazoa; phylum Chordata; class Mammalia; order Chiroptera; family Phyllostomidae; genus Micronycteris; species Micronycteris hirsuta. The sequence goes on along the minus strand of PVJI01024994.1, from coordinate 9,098 downwards.
ATGGAAGAAAAAGTGTTAAGGTCTAGATCTTTAAAATACCTTATTGTAAATCGCTTTGATTCACTTAATTCTTAACAGCTAACTATTATAAACTCTATGGAATTAGCAGTTCTATCTTGCGTCCTCTTCTCAATTTTTCCAGAGTTGGTAAGCTAAAATCCTTCTCTCCAAACCTCCCTTGTGGGCTGTAAGCCAGATCAGGTAAGGCACTAGAGGTCCACACTTACACAGGTGTAATATCGATGACCACTGGTGGGCTTAGCTTCGAGCACGGCTGCTACAGGCGACACAACTAATAATTCACCCAAGCTTTACACAGAGTCTATGAATTACAATAGTAAGCCCACACCGAATGGCAGCTATGAGTCAGGCCCTTTTTTCATGCACTGCGATCTGTACTTACAGACGAAAGAGCGGACACCCAGGGAAATGAAAGCGACCACTGTTTGAACACTGCCACCAATATCTGTGCACCAGAGACACAGAGGAGTTGCTATTGTCATGCAGACATGGCCTGCATCGGTTCATGAATTCAATACAAATTCCATTATGAGAGAATGAGCACAAGTTAATCTCACAATCTATTAAAATTCACCTCAATTCAATCCTCAAATTTCCCCTATTGATTGTAACAACAAAAGCATAGCAGCCATAATAGCCTCATGGCAAATGAATAGTAATGCAGCAAGAATAATATAATCAATACTGAGATGCAACAAATTAGCAACACCTTAGGCTTCTCTTATGGTCTTTCAAAATAAATTGGCGGTAAAATTCACAATGTTATTTTTAAACTATACAGTATTAAAGTGAGGGTTTTTTTCCTGGGAGCTCCTGTAAGTTTGGTGAATATACATTAAATTCATCTAAGATACCATCGAGTAAGAACACTTACAATTGTCTTTTGCTTTTGTGAATGCCTATAAGTCCATATGTGTTCCATACAATGAACATTAATGCATTAATGTGTTTTTGATTTTAGCTTCAATTGAAGTTGATAGGTATAAGTGATTTAAGGCATGTGGAAAGCTGTTATTCCAGGAACTGGAATGCATTTGAGATGGTATCTGAGCAATGGAGTTCCAGGGAGGGACACGTATAAAGAATTTTTGACCAATAGGAAAAGAAGTACCTGGAAAATTGCCAACTACAACTCTAATCCAATTGACCTTTTTTCCAACCCCCTGATCTACCCTTTCTTCTCCTTATGAAGAAGGCCGGCTTGAGATGAGATGTCAAGATGGTTTTTGAGGGCACATAACCCATTGTGTTCTCAGATCACCGGCATCTGAATGAAACACCCATAAAGATTCAATCCTTGTCTCTACTTAATGGTTCTGGTAGTGACAGGCAGTATGAATGCTGACTTTTCTGGTTTCATTTGCACCGATAACGATTAATTAATTTTTAAGAGGAAAAAACCTTAATTTTTAAAAATTATGCCACTCATTCTCTAATTTTGAAATGTTTAAATTGAATTTTATAGTAGAGTTTATAACTGATAACAAAAACTGATCAGATGCCCATTGTGTAACCTGGAAGGGTCCAATGGTCTCAAAGCCAGAAACCTCCCTTTAAACATCTGCTTTACCACAGGCAGAAGTTTCAGAAATAAAATAAAAACGAGGGCCACTTGGAAGGTAGCGTTCCCCTGGAGAAAAATAAAAGACTATATGGAAGCTGCCCTTTGTCATTACAGCACAAAAGTAGCGAGAAGAACTTGAGTTTTTGAGTGAGACGGACTCATGTTTTTTTCCACTTCTAGCTGTTTTAACTGAGAGTAGTCACTTAACCTCTCTGTTAACACAAGAGTGATAATACAAGATTGGAGATAACATAAGTACCGAGCACAGGGTAAGCACTCAGTAAATCCTAGAAATACTGTTATTCAACAAAAAGAGCAAAGGTGACAATTCATTTTTTTAACCTTCTGTGAATCTGTCTTAATAAAAAGAAGACAGCCGCAGCTGGAGAGCGATCATATATCTGGAATTCGCTTACTGCGACACAGAACCTTAAAAAAATTTCCCCCAAGCTGAGGAAAAGTCGTCAGCCAGCTGAACATCTGATCCTTCAGGCGGGCGTTGGAAGGGAGAAGGGCCACAGAACCTTGGCAGATCGGGGGTTGGGGCTGTGCAGGCAGCGTGGAGGTGAGGAAAAGGAACCCGAGGGGGTTAGCTTACGAACTTGGTTTCCACATTGTCTTCCAGTTGCCTGAGAGCAACCCGAGAGGCTGAAACTGTGTCACCTTTATCTTGGGCTGGCCCCGGGGCCCCGCAGAGACTTCCAGACAAAGTGTCCAGGAAGCACAGCGGGGGTGGGAGGAAAGAATGAGGAGGGAAGGGAGAAGGAACGGGAGAGAGGGGCTGAAGAAAGAAGCGAGCAGATGAGCAAAAAGAAGGGGACGATGAGAAGCAAGAAGCGAGGAAGAAGAGGGGTTAGGCCCAAACGAGAATCAGAAAATTATAGTTTGGAAATTTGGCTCACATCTCCGTTTTTGTGATTTTTTTTCTTTTTTCTTTTAAATGTTCTCTTACTTAATTGGTGTCTGTTCTGTTTGTTCTTTGGTTCACCTAAAAGACTGGGAGAGCTTCGTGTCCTTGGAGGGAGAGTTATCAGTGCCGGTATCAGCAGCTACATCGTCAGCTCTGAGAGAGAGAGTCTGGGGCCGGGACACGGGGGGAGTGAGACAGGCACACCATGAAGTGTGTCCCTGGGACAGCAAAACCTGAGCGCTCACGCACACTGGACACCCCAACTGCAGCCTGCTAGCACCAGGGCACCCCCAGGTCTTACCCATGTCCCCATGTACTCCTCTGAAAGTCTTGTTTTTCTTTCTTGCTTTTTGGTAGGGGGGATATTTTTATTTTTTGAGTCTGATTGTAATTTCACAATTCAGCCATCATAGATACTTATAATTTTTTGCTTCCTTTAATCAGGCAAGCATTTAACCCCACTCTTTCATTATCGACATCGAGAATCTATTTTCCAATTATAGTTCACATTCAGTGTTATTTTGTATTAATTTCAGGTGTACAGCATAGAGTTTAGATAATCACATACTTTACAAAGTGCCCCCGCTGATGTTTCCGGTCCCCACCTGGCACAGGAACTGGTTATTGCAATATTATTGACTATATTCCCTACACTTTACATTCCTGGGACTATTCTGTGACTTCCAATCTGTAATCTTATCCCCTTTACCTTTTTCACTTAGTCCCCCAACCCCTCTCCCCTCTGCCAACTGTCAGTCTACTCTCTGTATCAACAAGCCTAGTTTCTATTTTGTTTGTTTATTTATTTCATTCTTTAGATTTCACATATAAATGAAGTCATGTTATTTGTCTGAAAGTCTTTCCTCAGTTTTAGCCTTTTTTGCTTTACACGCTGCTTTACAGATTTTATTTAGTCCCAGAGAGAGGGGAAAGGAGAGAGAAAGAGAGGGAGAGAAAGACTGATTGGCTGCGTCTCACACACGCCCCCCGACTGTGGATCAGCTGACAACCCAGGCATGTGCCCTGACCGGGAATCGAACTGGCGACCTTTCACTTTACAGGACAATACCCAACCAACGGAGCTATACCAGTCAGGGCCAGAATTCTTTCCTTTAAACCCTATTTAATAAACGGCTGTAAAACCTTGTGCTGCCATACTCCCTGCTTCATAACCTTCCTTAAGTCTTTCGTCCTCACCTGTCACATAAACTTGGAGTTGATTAGCTTTGATCATAGTGCTAAGGAGGCTAAGGCTAAAGGTGAAATATCAGAAAAAGCTTATAAATCCCTGGATCACAAACATTAGACCATGAAAAGAATCTTAACAATGGCTTAGTGTAACCCTCTCATTTTACACATGAGATCATTAAGGTCCAGAAAGATCAGGTTTGCGAGGAAAAAAAAAACCACATCTATACACGGCAACGGAATGACCTTTAATCTTGAGCAATTATCTTGAAAATCCTTGCTTTTTATTTCCAGAAGTAACGCAAGAATGTGGATTACGTCACATAATCATCAGCCTCCTGGATGAGGCCAGGAAACCTCAAAGCCCCTTCAGGTTCTTGTCTTCTAATTACCAGTGCTTTTCTCCCTGCAGTATTTGTCCTCATCCTTAACCCTGACTTGCATTTCTTTTTTTTTTTTTTTTTGTCCTAAAGAGGGAGAAAGCCATGAAAAGATCTCAGGTGGTAGGTAGAGTGTAGAGGTGAGATGCAAGGATCCTAGAGACAGATGGGGTTCAAGTCCCAGCTCGTAGTCACCTGCTAGCACCCCTGCTTTGGGCAAATTTCTTAACCTCTCTGAGCCTAAATTTTGCAGTAGAGAAACAGGGGTAGCCTGAGGTCCTGCCTTGTCGAGTTTTTATGAGCACTAGATGAGCAACTCTGAATCAGCCTTCTCTGTCCACCACTTGGCCCTTATTTTTGACCTGTGTCACAAGGCTAGACTTCCCCCTTTCTCACGGCGACTTCCTTCCTGAGTGGGAGACATGTGGTCTCCTTTTCTGAACAATCACGACAGCTGGAACCCCCTCAGTCCATGAGGTCACAGATGTTCTCACAATAGGGAACCTCAAAAGGGAAGAGATGAGGATCTCAATCCTTCCTACTTGTGGGGTACGTGGAGGACATCTGGCTTCCTCACCCAGGTGTCTGGGTGACCAAGGGGAGCAGTGTTCCCATAGCCTTGAAGGGGCCTGGTAAGTGGTGTTCTCATAGCCTAGAGACTGGGTCTGATAAATGGTTCCTATAACATGAAGTGGGCTCGTGTGCGCAGAATTATGCTATGCTATATAATTTTCTGGCTTGAGGCCAGCTTTGTTTTGCTCTAGTATTTAAAAAGGGGCTAGGGGCTCCCTGTTGGGTGCCATGCTGGGGAGCAAGGACCACGATGTGAGCCACACAGAGACAGGCACGGGGACACGTGGCTTGCAGTGTGTGTGGCTTGCCCACCCGTGAATAAAGGCATGCCAGACATCCCCACAGCTCCGTGAGTATTCCTCCATCTGCCCAAATAGCACGGACCTGTCAGGCCTTGAATGGTCGCAACACACTATTCCTAAAGATTTCTTGTCACCTCGTGGGAATAACCTTTCACCCTCCCCACCCCGCATACACTGCCCAGCAACCACTATGTACCAAGGGCTTAGAGGGCGGTCATTATCTGGCCAAATAGCATCCTATTTTACCACCAGAGTTCACGTGTATTTCATGTGTTCTCTTCATCTTTATACTGTATCTTTCTTATAACATGAATCATAAGTATTTCATTCTCTTGTATATTCACTCCTGTATTCCTTTTGTTGATTACAATGTAAGCATCTTCATATTGCTACATAAACAGGTGTGACTGATACTGTTTCTTCGGAGAAACAAGTGGTTTTTCTCAGGAAAAGAAGGCCTGGTCCCAGCTGACCTGGCATCTCCAACACCAGAAACACTCCTAAATAGCAGTTAATCCTGCTGTAAAATATCCTGACACTTCTTTTCCTTGGGCGTCCCGCCAGAATGGTAATGACATCTATCATGTCCTGAACAACCTGGCAAGGTCACTGCATTTAGTCCTCATAATCTCCTTAGGTCAGTAGCGTTACGCCCATTTTTCATGTAAGAAAATCGAGGACCAATGGAGTGAAACACTCTGCACAATGGCACTCATCCAGCGGACAACAGAGCCAGGTCTGTGTGACTCTGTGACTTAGCCCGGGCACCGTCCTAATTTACAGAATTCTGCCCCAGTGCAGTGTAAGCCCAATGGTTTGAAGACGACTGCCGTGGGAAGTTTAAACCTAAGGCCGTCGAAGAGAACCAGAGCTTAATAAACAGTATTTAATGTGGTAAGACTAGATTTTTTTCAGGAACAACTGCAGTAGGGGCAAAGAAATCTCAGCATAGAACTGGGCTCAATTCCGAACAGAGCATGAACAAGGACAGGTTTATAGTCAAGGGTGCAGGTCAGTGGACAGAAAAGTACCAAGATTACTTATATCATTTAAAGGCTGAAGGCAGATTTCTGTCAAAACTGACCTGACAAAATTCTTGCTGCTGGCAGACCAGGGTCATCAGATGTCCCCTTGGGGATGCTGGGGGATGAGGAATTTTCTCAGATATTGAGGATATCAAGGTAGGGGGTTCTCTCTAACCTGACTTAGCAAGATTCTTGGTACAAATGGGTGATGCACGCCCAACGAGGACAGACACCAAGGTCAAGGCCTAGAGGGCTTAAAGGAACCTAGTCAAAATTTGGTCAAGGAGAGAATTTTTTTTAATCCTCACCCAATGTCATTTTTTTCTCATTGCTTTTGGAGGGAGGGAGGGAGAGAGAAAGAGACATCAGTGCGAGAGAGAAGCATCACTGGTCACCCCTCTATGGTGCGCCTCCATCAATACGTTGTTCAACTTAAATTTGCACAGTGTCCTATGTCAAATATGTTCCAGTAAAAATAAAATGCATTTTTCAAACAACAACAAAAAAAAGATAGGCAATATCTGTGTGTGTGTGTGTGTATGTGTGTGTATATATGTTGAGAGGTATATGTGTATACATTTAGAGATGTACATATTGTGAATATCTGCAGGAGGAAGGAAATGTATATGTACACATACATCCCCCAGGATTAAAAATCATCTGAAAAGATCAGAGACTCTCCCTGACAGTTTGAAATGACCAGTGCTTTACCAGGTACAGCATTAGACGTACTTGAACTCTGTACCCCTTCCCTGGGCAGTTGTGGCAGAGGCCCTGTTTTCTCAGGAATCCGTTGTTCTTGAGAGAACAGGCTTCTCAGCAGCAGGAGGACTTTTTAGTGCAGGCTACAAACACTGGAGCAGAGGTGGTGTCTTAAAGAGGAGGCTGACTGGGGTACGTTACCCAGAAACCCACCTGGCACTCAGTCGTAAGCTGTCGAGTCGCTTTAGAGGGCTGAGGGCGCCGAGGCCTCCATGCCTGGGGAGCGTGGGCAGCAACAACAGGCAGCTGGAGTTGGAGGGCCTCCCCCAGGCTCCACCGGGGTGCCTCCCTTGCCTTGCTCCCGCCCACAACACCGTGCTTCTCTCTGGCATCAGCCCTGGCTCCTGCTTCTTGCCTTTGCTTTCTGTGATGAGGCTTAATGCTAGAGCCTGTGTCCACCCCTTGGGGTTTCAGAGCACCGACTCTCGTTTTGACCAGCTCCCTCCAGGGCCTTTGTCCCACGATCCTCCTTGTCCCGTCCCTAGCACCCATCCCTCCCCAGTCCACCCGCCTCCCACCGACCCCACATCCCACTTACTCTCTCCCTGCTCACATGCTTGCCCACATCTGTAATAAGCGCCTCACTTGGTCCAGCCATTCACGCTGGCTCGGCTCCCCACCTCGCTATGTGACCGCCAGAGAGCCACCAGGTCCCAAGCCAAGGCCCAGCAGAGCTAAGGATCATTCCTCTTTATTTATTTATTTTTTTTAAAGATTTTATTTATTTATTTTTAGAGAGAGGGGAAGGGAGGGAGACAGAGAGGGAGAGAAACAGCAATGTATGGTTGCTCCTCACATGGCCCTCGCTGGGGACCTGGCCTGCAACCCAGGCATGTGCCCTGACTGGGAATCGAACCGGGAGCCTTTGGTTCCCAGCCTGCGCTCAATCCACTGAGCTACAACAGCCAGTGCAGGATCATTCCTCTTTAAAAATACTTCTTTCAAAAACTGCAATAGCCAAAATATGAAAGCAACCTAAGTGTCCATCACTAGACGAGCGGACAAAGGAGGTGTGGTACATACATACAATGGAATATTACTCGGCCATAAAAAAGAATGAAATCTTATCATTTGCAACAGCATCAACAAACCTAGAGGGTATGATGCTAAGCAAAATAAGTCAGTCAGAGAAAGACAAATACCATATGATTTAACTTACATTTGGAATCTAAAGAGCAAAACAAACAAATGAAATTGAAACAGGCTCATAGCTACAGAGAACAGACTGATGGTTGACAGTGAGGAGGGAGATTGGGGGATTGAGTGAAAAAAGTGAAGGGATTGAGAAGCACGTATTGGTGGTTGCGGAACAGTCGTGGGGATGTAAAGTACAGCACAGGGAATACAGTCAATAGGGCTCTAATAACCACGCATGCTGCCAGGGGCACTGGAAACATCAGGGGAACGCTTATGTAAAGTATATGGCTGTCTAACCTCTATGCTCTCCACCTGCAACTAACAGAAAATAATATCAAATGTAAACTGTAATTATAAAATTTTAAAAAATGCATAAGGAAGTCCTAAGAGCCTTGTCAGAGTCAAAGAGAATGTTCATCTCAACAGCAAGCTCTGTAAATGCCAATCCATCCAGCTCTGGTTTCTAACAGTTTCAGGTTTAAAACTACTTCATGGGGATTTGATGTAAAATAACTGACATATACAAGGAATCTAATAAATATGTTTTCTTTTCCCACACATCATACATAAGGAATGCCATTCCTCTTGTTGAATAAATAAACTCATACCTTTCTTCATTTAATAACTGAGTCCTTAGTCTTGTCAATGGAGTACCTTTCATAGTATTTATTGAATATATTTTTACTTTTTATCATGTTACGGAGTGTGGTTACTTTGAGCCACAGATGTCTGGATTCTTTTTTATGAGGCCAAACAAAAAAAATTTTTTTGTACTCTTACGAGGAGATAATGGAAGCAACAATAGGGGAAGCAAATCCACCAACGGGGAACACAATGTAATATCCAACGGTGTGATACCCACACCTCCCAAGGGCCTCGCCCTCGTTGGAATCCTTTCTGTGGCTTCTGGGAGCAATTCTAAAGAAGAAACTTCTTCAGGGATGTGAAACCAATATGTAGGGGCTAGAAGTGAGAGTCAGTGCACTGAGCACCTCGCGTGTGCTACACCATGCGTGTGCTACACCACGTGTGTGCTACACCTCGCGAGTACCTCTGATGGGCCCAGGGCACTGTGCTTCCCCCCGAACGATCTCAGATTCATAGCACAACACATGCAACCTTCTGTCAACAAGCAGAGCCAGGAAAACAGCACTGACCTTTACACCCACTGGCCTGTGCCCTCACAAAAGTCAGTGTGGAACTGAAAGCCGACCAGCACTATGCCAAACAAGTTAC
>PVJI01024993.1:0-21118 GCA_004026765.1 Micronycteris hirsuta | reverse complement strand
GCTTTGCTGGATAGAGTCATCTTGGATGTAGGTCCTTGCCTTTCATGACTTGGAATACTTCTCTCCAGCCCCTTCTTGCCTGCAAGGTCTCTTTTGAGAAATCAGCTGACAGTCTTATGGGAATTCCTTTGTAGGTAACTGCCTCCTTTTCTCTCGCTGCTTCTAAGATTCTCTCCTTATTTTTAATCTTGGGTAATGTAATTATGATGTGTCTTGGTGTGTTCCTCTTTGGATCCAACTTCTTTGGGACTCTCTGAGCTTCCTGAACTTCCTGGAAGTCTATTTCCTTCACCAGCTTGGGGAAGTTCTCCTTCATTATTTGTTCAAATAAGTTTTCAATCCCTTGGTCTTCCTCTTCTCCGTCTGGCACCCCTATGACTCGGATGTTGGGACGTTTAAAAATGTCCTGGAGGTTCCTAAGCCTTGCCTCAGTTTTTTGAATTCTTGTTTCTTCATTCTTTTCTGGTTGGATGCTTTTTTCTTTCTGCTGGTACACTCTGTTGATTTGAGTCCCAGTTTCCTTCTCATCCCTTCTCATTTGTTCAAGTAATTGCAACAATTTTTCGTCGAATTCTGTGAGCATCCTGATTACCAGTGCTTTGAACTGTGCATCTGTCTACGGCCATACCACCCTGGACGCGCCCGATCTCGTCTGAACTGTGCATCTGATAGGTTGGCTATTTCTTCGTCACTTAGTTGTATTTTTTCTGGAGCTTTGATGTGTTCTTTCATTTGGGCCATTTTTTTTCTCGGTGCAGCTGTTACTTTAAGGGGTGGAGCCTTAGGTGTTCACCAGGGCAGGGTAACCCACATCGTTGTGTTGTGATGATGTCTGTGGGGGCAGGGCCTGAGAGAACAATGGCACTCGCTCTGTTCTACACACTTCCCCAGCTACACACAATCAAGTTGGGTCCTTCTTTGCTGGCTCTGGGGTGAGTGGGTGGGCCCGCACAGTTCCAAGTCCCTGTGGGTCTCCCCAAAGAACTCTCCTGTGAGGGCGGGAGTTCCTCCCACTGCCGCTTTAACCCCCACAGGTGTATTCAATTGGTGGTTTTAGGCTTTATTCCCCGCGTTGGTGGGTCACGTGGTCTGTTCCGCTCCCCAGCTTTTCCTCTCAGTTTATCTGCGTGAGAATGAGGGACCGCCCAGTCCACCAGTCTCAGCCCCGGTTTCCCCACGTGCACCTGCCACGCTTTGGCCAGGTGCGCCCACCAAAGGCCTCTCCGGGGAGCTGGAGTGTTGCCGGTATCGCTCCACAAACTGCATCTTGCCGAGTGCTCTCCACCCGGCTCCACCCCGTTTACCGGTCTGGATGAATGTGTCTTCTTTAACTCCTTGGTTGCCGGACTTCCACTCAGTTCAGTTTTCTGTCAGATCTGACTGTTTTTGTTTTTTTAAATTGTTGTTTTTCCTCTTTTGGTTGTGCGAGGAGGCACAGTGTGTCTACCTATGCCTCCATCTTGGCCAGAAGTCCTCCCTTTGGTTTTGTCCACGTGTCCTTTATAGTAGTTCCTGAAAACCCTTCTCCCCATAATCCCCTCCCCCTCCCCTCTGACTATTGTTAGATTGTTCTTAACTTCAATGTCTCTGGTTATATTTTGCTTGCTTTTTTCTTTTGTTGATTATGATCCAGTTAAAGGTGAGATCATATGGTATTTGTCCCTCACCGCCTGGCTTACTTCACTTAGCATAATGCTCTCCAGTTCCATCCATGCTGTTGCAAAGGCTATAAGCTCCTTCTTTCTCTCTGCTGTGTAGAATTCCATTGTGTAAATGTACCATAGCTTCTTGATCCACTCATTTGCTGATGGGCACTTAGGTTGCTTCCAGCACTTGGCTATTGTAAATTGTGCTGCTATGAACATTGGGGTGCATAGGTTCTTTTGGATTGGTGTTTCAGAAAATTAATTTTTATGTACTGAGAAGATTCTCTACTCAGCAGAACTGTCTTTCAAGTTAGAATAAATATATTTTAATGGTTAATAGTGAGCAGTAGGTCTTAAAGATCTATACATATATACATATATCTTTAAGGTATATATATATATGTGTGTATAGTTTAAAAAGATGTATATTTTTATATATCTCTTAAAGTTATATATATATAATTCAGCCACATAAAAGAAAGAAACCCTGACATTTGTGACTAAATGGATGAGTATTATGCTAAATGAAATAAGTCAGACAGACAGAGGCAAATGCTGTATGATCTCACTTATATATGGAGTCTGAAAAAAAGCCAAACCCCAAAACAAAATACCATACTCCTATGAGCAATCTGATTTTCAGGTACCAGGGGTAAGGAATAAAGGGTACTGAAATTCAATGGAGAGGTTCAAGAGGTACAAACTTCCAGGTATAAGATAGATAAGTATGGGAGATATAATGTGCCACATGATACCTATAGATAACGTTTGTGTATGGCATACTTGAAAGTTGTTAACAGAGCAGGCTCAAGAGTTCTCATCACAAGGAAAAACATTTTTTTCTTTTCATCTTGTATCAGTATGAGATGATGGATGCTAACTAAACTTACTGTGATAATATTTCACAATATGAAGTCAAGTAATTATATTGTACACCTTCAACTTACACTGTGTTGTATGTCCATATATCTCAATAAAACTGGAAAAGATAAACAACTGGATAAAAAATAAAAATAATACATTATCTTTTTCCTTAATAACTTTACTTTTTAAGTTTAATGACCCCTAGCAATATATAAACCATTATCAAATTCTTTAATTCTACCTTATTTCCTCACATATTAGATATTACTATTATTTTGTATATAGTTCATGTATATTTAGAATAGCCACATGAATACAAATATCTTTGCTCACTATTACCCATTAAAATATATTTATTCTAACTTGAAAGATAGTTCTGCTGGGTAGAGAATCTTCTCAGTACATAAAAATTAATTTTCCCCTGTCTTCTACTATTATTATTATTATTGACAAGTTAATCTTAAGTGTAATGGCTACTTCTTTGTAGATAATCTATTTTGTTCTTGTTTTCCCCTCCTTTCTGACTGCTTTATAATATTCTTATACATATATATGTATAAATATATCTGCGTGTGTGTGTGTGTACTCACAAGTTCTTCATCCATTCACCGATGGACATTTAAGTTGTTTTCAGGTCTTAGTATTATAAATAATGCTGCTATGAACTTGGGGGTGCAGATATCTCTTCAGAATACTGATTATATTTCCTTAGGATTTTTTTTCTACATCTATAAAAATGCCATTGGAATATTGACAAAGATTGCATTTAATTAATCTATGCATGGCTTTGGGTAGTATGGACACTTTAACAATAATTGTTCTTCCAATCCATGAGCACAGCATATCTTTCCATTTATTCGTGCCTTCTTGGATTTCTTTCATCAACGTATTTGTGATTTTCAGTGTAGAGACCTTTTACCACCTAAATATTTTATTGTTTTTGGTGGTGCTGTAAATGGTATCATTGTCTTTATTTCTTTTTCAGATAATTTGTTGTTAGAATATAGAAATGCTGATTTTTCTATGTAAATTTTGTGACCTGCAAGTTTACTGAATTTATTGATTAGCTCTAACAGTTTTTTGGTGGAGCCTTTAGGATTTTCTGTATAAAAAATTGTCATCTGAAAATGGAGACAATTTTACTTGTTCCTTTTATTTTCCTTTGTTGTTGTTCAGGTACAGTTGTCTCCATTTTCACCCCACCATGGCCCTCCAGCCCCCCATCCCCACCTCCCACCCCTGAACCTACCTCCTTTGGTTTTGTCCATGTGTCCTTTATACATGTTCCTTGATGGACTTTCCTCTCTTTTTGCCCATTAACCCTCTCCCCCCTCCCCTCTGGTTACTATCAGTTTGTTCTTTATTTCAATGTCTCTATTTATATTTTTCTTGCTTGCTTGTTTGTTTGTTTTGTTGATTAGTTCCACTTATAGGTAAAATTATATGGTATTTGTCTTGAGTGGATCAGAAATCTGTGGTACATTTACACAATGGAATATTACACAGCAGAAAGAAAGAAGGAGATCTTACCCTCTGCAGCAGTGTGGATGGAACTGGAGAGCATTATGCTAAGTGAAATAAGCCAGACAGTGAAATACAAATACCATACTTCTTTCTTTCTAATTCAGTAGCCTTTTTCTTTTTCTTGCCTGATTGCTCTGGACTTCTAGTACTGTGTTGAATAGGAGTGGTGAGAGTGAGCACACTTATCTTGTTCCAGAGCTTAGAGGAAAGGTTTTCAACCTCTCACCATTGAGTATGAGGTTAGCTGTGGGTTTCTTATATGTGGACTTTTTTAATATATGGAATTTATTATGTTGAGGTGCATTCTTTCTATATCTATTTGTTAGGAATTTTTATCATAGATGGATGCTGAATTTTGCAACATTACACTTAAATATCTACATAATATTGTTTTTTGTTTTTTTTAAGATTTTATTTTTAGACAGAGAAGGGAGGGAGAAAGAGAGGGAGAGAAACATCAATGTGTGGATGCCTCTCTCTCTCCCCCTACTGGGGACCTGGCACAGAACCCAGGCATGTGTCCTGACTGAGAATCGAACTGGTGACCCTTTGGTTTGCAAGCCAGCACTCAATCCACTGAGCCACACCAGCCAGGGCTAAATATGTACATAATATTGTTAAAATGACCAGAAAGTTTGGAGGTCAGAAAATGTAAAAATATATACTAGGCAAATACAAAGCAAAGAAAACTTGTACATTTATATTAATGACATAGAAATAAACTTTAAGCTAAAAGCATTAATACAAATAGATAATGTTTGTGATGATAATAAGCCTAGTTTACCAGAAGATAACATCATTTTAGACTTGTATGCCTCTCATAACAAAGTCTCAAAAAGGAACATAGGAAAAAATTAACAGACTTGATACTATAGTGGGAGGTTTTAACATATTTCACTCAGGAATTGATAGATTAAGGAGACAAAAAATTAATAATGAAATCAAAGGTCAAATAGCAAAATTAAGCAAGCATTTTTTTTTTTTTTTTGCCATGTGTAGAGCTTTGGATACAACGCTGAAGAATTCATGTTTTTTGAAGCACATATCAAACATTTTTGGAAATGGCCCATGTGCTAGGTCATGGGTCAGAAAATTATGGTCTTTGAGTGAAATCCAGCCTGATGCCTGATTTTTATTTTCCTTTTTCAATAACTTGATTGTGATCAAATTTACATACCACGTATTTCAGTCAGTTGAAGAGTATAATTAGGTAGCTGTTAGTATATTCACTGAGTTATGCTTCCATTGACAGTTAATTATAGAACATTTTATTAACTCAAGAAGAAACCAATAGCTCTTAGCTATCACCCTCCAATCTCTCCATACACATTTCCTCCAGCCCTCCAATCTCTCCATACACATTTCCTCCAGCCCTAGACAATAACTAATCTACTTTTTATCTCTATAGATTTGCCTATTATGGACATTCCATGTAAATGGAATTATAAAGTATTTGTTTTTTGTGACCGACTTCTTTCAGTTAGCACAATGCCTTCAAGATCCATCCATGTTGTAGCATGTATCAATATATCATTTCTTTTTATTGCTAAATAATATTCCATTGTATGGACATACTGCATTTTGCTTATCCATTCATCAGTTGTTGGGTTTTTTTAATATTTTTTGGCTATTACGAATAATACTATCAACATTCATGTACAAGATTTTGTGTGGACATCTGTTTTCAGATATATACATATTTTGGATATATACATAAGCGTGGATTTGCTAAGTCAGATTAGTAACTTTGTTTAAAATGTTTAGATACTGACAGCCTGTTTTCCACAATTGCTGTAACAGTTTACATTCCCACAACAGTGTATGAGGGTTCCAATTTCTCCATATCCTTACCAACATTTGTTATTATCTTTTTTATTACTGCCATTTTGATGAGTGTAAGCAGTATCTCATTGTGGTTTTGATATACATTTCTTTAATGGCTAATATGTTGATCACCTTTTCATGTGCTTATAAGCCATTTGTATATATTCTTTGGAGAAATTTCCATTTGGATCATTTTCCCATTTCAAGTTGGGGTATTTGTCTTTTTATTATTGTGCCATAATATCCTTTATATATTCTAGATGTAAGGCCCTTATCAAATATATGAATTGTAAAATTCCCCCTGCCCCTTTCTGTAGGATATGTTTTCATTTTCTTTTTTTCCTTTTTTAACAATGTAAGTATAGTAGGTATACAATCTTGTTTATATTAGTTTCAGGTATACAGTATAGTGATTCTACATTTTTATAACTCACAATGTAATCCTCTTTTCACTCATCCCCCATTCCTCCAGTCTGGTAACCATCCATTGATGGTGTGCTTTGAAGTGCAAAAGTTCTTTAGTTTGATGATCTCCACTTTATTACTTCTTTTGTTGTTTTTGTCTTTGGAGTAATATCTGAGAAATCATTCTCTAATCAAATTTCATAAAGATTTATGCTTATATTTTTTCTAAGAATTTTACAGTTTTAGCAGTTACATTTAGATCTTTGATCCATTTTGGGTTAATTTTTATATAAGGTATTAAGTGGAAGTCCAACTCTACTATTTTGCATATGGATGTCCAGTTGTCCCAGCACTATTTTATGAAAAGACTATTATTTTTTCCATTAAATTTTATTAGCACCCTTGTCAAAAATCAATTATCACTCAATATAAATGTTTATTCCTGGACTCTAAATTGTATTACATTGCTCTGTATATTTGTCCTTAAGCAAGTAACACATTCTCTTGATTACTACCACCATGTTACATCACAATATGGATAAGAACTCTACATTATACCTTCTGCCAAAATCTCATTTATGATGCCATCCAACTCTTCTCTAGGTCTAAGGGTAAGATACAGCCAAATGAAAACTTAATTTGGTTGATTCCAAGCCGTCACTGATTTTCTTTCTTTCTTTCTCTCCCTTTCTTTCTTTCTTTCTTTCTTTCTTTCTTTCTTTCTTTCTTTCTTTCTTTCTTTCTTTCTTTCTTTCTTTTCTTTCTTTCTTTCTTTTTTTCTTTCTTTCTCTCTCATTTTTCTCTTGTTCTGTCTTTGTCTCTTTCTCCTTCCTATCTCTGTTCCCCTCTGTCTCAGCTGCTTTTTCTTTCTCTTTTCCTCCCATTTCCTTCTTTCCATTTCATTCTTTCTGACCATTTTTCTATACCTCTGTGTTGCTTTCCTTTCTTTCTCTTTTTAAAAGATTTTATTTTATTTACTTTTAGAGAGAGGAGAAGGGAGAGGGAAAGAGATGGAGAGAAACATTAATGTGGGAGAGAAATATCTCTCTTGCATGTACCCTGACTAGGGACCAAACCCACAACGCAGACATGTGCCCTTACCAGGGATCAAGGATTGAACAGAAGACCTTTTGCTTTGCCTGATGACGCTCAACCAACTGAACCACACTGGTCAGGGCTTCTTTCCCTTCCCTTGATGCTCTTGTTCTTTCTCATTTCTACTGCCCCTATTTTTCTCTCCTTCCAGTTTAGACTCTTTCACCCTCCCTTCTCTCTCTCTCTCTCTCTCTCTCTCTCTCTCTCTCTCTCTCTCTCTCCAAACCTTCAGCTTTCAGCTCTGAGCTCTCCTAGTTCTGTTTTTTAAGCACTGGTTCTGTTTTTTAAACCCTGTTAGGTACCTGGGGAAAACCATCTAAAGAACACAGTTAGCTTTGAATTATACTAGAACTAATATTTACCTCAAATAAATTCCAAAGTTTGCCTCAAATATTCAAATTCAACAAATATGTATAGAGCAATCACATGTATCTGACATTGTGCTTGATTTTATTATGCTTACTTTTTTGACAACAACATTCTAAAAAAAGAAAGAAGAAGGAGCTATTATTCCTCCTTTACAAAGAAACTAAACTGAGAAGTTCATTTTAGGAAGGAAATGGAGTATAACTAAAATTGCATATTAGGAAGATGTGGAATTAAGGTTTGTGTGTTGTTCTATGCTATTACTCCAACCAGCTTGGGAATGATTAATAGTTACTCCTAGAGCTAAAATCGAGTGTAGAAGTGGGGTGGGTATAGGGAGGGTTGTAAGAGAGGAATGGCCAGGTGGTATAAGCTCCAGCTTCCTACTCACCCAATTTTCCAACCCAAATTTCCCACCCTCTTGACCTCACTCTCAGACCTTTTCCTGCCCTAGGTCCTGCAAACAGTTTTGACCAAGGCAGAGTGAATCTTAAAATTTTTATCACCTCTAGTCAATGGAGCCTGGCAAGAAGTTACATTCTTCAGACTTGAGACCTCATATAGGGTTACTGTATTGTTTCTATCATTTTTATGACACTTGGTGGGTGAAAATGGAGAGAAAGGCATCAATGTAGCACTTAAGTTTCAGTATTTCTCCCCCACCTCATGCTTGCTCAGTGTGTAAACCCAGCCTCCTGCCTGGTTATCCTGCTTCATGTAGCTCTAGGCCTGGGGCTATAGACACATAGCCATCTCCCTCTTCAACCTTGTTCTTCCGAGGACAAGTTCTACTGTTAACCCTTCCAATTCTCCTATCTGCTACCCATAGCTACCCTGGGTAATCACCCTGGGTGATCTCGCATCACCCACCCTGCAAGTGGTGAGGTAGCCTGCAATTCTTTTCTGCCTTGTTCTGTCCTTACCAGGCTACCTATATCTACTGTGCCCTAACATTTCAGTCAAGAAGGTCTTCCCCAGGGCTATTTTCTCCACACCAGGCCCAAGTTACCAAGTTTTGGGGAAGCCTGGAACTCTTATAACTGAGTTATGAAGAAACCCGAGTTTAGTCTTAAAGGAAGGCTTAGCCTGGTCTCCTCCACCACCACATTATCTTGTTTTTATAGCTACAGTGCAGATTGTAATTAATTAGGTAGTACACATTTTTCAGGTACAGCATAACCTTTCCGTGGGGAACTCTGACTGACAGATTCTAATTTATAAGCTTTATTCCAGTGCATAGACAAATACTGTTGAGCTCAGACTGTATCTTTTGAAGGTTATAGCATTTAGACCCCAAAGCTCTTAATTTTATTGGAAATAGGACAAAAATGTCATACAAATATTTCATTTTGAAACATAATGATTCCAACACACACTTCATACTGCAATAATTGCCACCCACCCACTTCTATCATGATCTAAGAGTCAGTCACTGGAGGGCCCAGCTCCCTATTATGTCTGCTTTTGGTGTCCCAGAGTACTAGACGTGTTTTTCTTCTTCCTCCATAAAGGTTTGCAGAATATCACCTTCCCTGTGTGTGTGTGTATACACACACACACACACATTTGGGGGAGATTTGTTGATTGCAAGCTAGTATTTCAGTGTATATACTGTAAACACATAAGTATCCTTACAAATATGGAGTCACCGAGCCTTGTATTCAGCCTAGGGTCCCCTGGTGGGCCAGCTGGCAGAAGCACCTTGATCATTTCAGTCTAGATGGAGTAAATGTTGCTTAGAATGAAGAGAAACCAATAAGCAGGGGGACACAGAGTTTGGTACCAAGATAGTTGAGGGGAGAGAACTGGGAATCTCAGGGGAGCAAATGAATAGAGAGTTCCAGTGAGAAAGGCTGAAAAGTGAGCCTTTAACAATGCTGGTTAAAGCAGGAGTGAGATAAGAATGGAGAGGGAAATAGTAGCACAGGTGTCTGGAAAAGACACGAGTTGAGAGAAACACCAGGCATTGGGACTGGAAAGTGTAATAAACAAATCAGAGCTGACAGAGCTGTCCGAGGGGCAGTTGTAACCAGAACTTTAGTGGTGGCATCTCAACTTACCAGAAGGAACCATGTTTTTTTAAAGGTGAAAAGGGAAGTATGAGCCACCCTCAACAATGAACTAGAGATAAGGGAAATGAGAAAGCACATTTGGTTTTGAGTTTTTATATCCAGAAGTTTGGTCTGAACTTTCTACCAGAGTGAGTACATATGATTCACTACAAGGAAAGAATTTGTCCGTTTCAGTAATAGAGGCCATGACTTTGCCCACCAAAACTTTTGCAAAATGGAAAGTTTTGAGGACAAAGGGGGGAGCCTTTTCCCACCATTTATTTTCTTATGTGGACACCCCAGAAGTCTTTATTATAGTCTTACATACCTGAGTTCCAGTCCCAGTTTCATCACCAGATGACTAAGAGTGAGTCATTTTCTCTCTATGAATATCACTTATGAAAATTGAAGATAATATCACAATGTTGTCCTTCAGGTCTCACATTAAGTGTTAAGTGAATTAATGAAGCTCATACTCTCTCCTGCTGGCCACAAGAGGGCAAATACATTAAATCTCAAGAGCATAGGACCACCTGCCTTTTGTTGTGTTGTCTGCATATTGGGTCAGCTGACTCCTCTATTAGACAAGTAGAACAAGGGTCTGGTGACCCCGATGAGGTTGAGGATAGGATAGATGTCAGGGTATTGAAAAATTACCATAGTTAAAGTTATTCTCAAATTGAGGTGGAGGAGAGATGGCAGTTATAGGAATGCCCAATGCAACGGAAAGATCATCTATCATCAGCTTGCCATCTTTACTACTTTTTACACTGAAATAGAAAGTGTCTTTGACCTCCATCAGTTGGGAGCTGTCTCTCTCTGAGTCATCTAGGGTTCTTGATACTTGGCTCAAATCCCTCCACTGTTCTTGTCTTCCTCCATTGCTCTTCCCTGCCTCTGTTCCTATTCATTGGAATAACTATGGGAACTATCCTCTATGGAGCTTTTCCAGGCCTTCAGATTTCCATTCTCTGTACTAACATTTATAGTCATGTTAGGGAGGATGCATGGCTACATGGCTTCAAACCTTTCTACTTGTTCTCTTAGCTTAGTAAATGTAAGGAGGCAAGCACCAGAATTTGTTGAGTGCTAAGGTATATGTTGGACACATTACCAATTATACTAGGTATCTAATTTAATCAGGAAAGGAGCCTATTACCATTTTACAGAAGAGAAAACTAACACTGAAAGGAAGGTGATATATTCATGCAAAGTCATATAGTTAAGAAGCAACAGAGTCAGGACTTTGGCTTTCTGGCTCCAAATCCAATGCCCTTGCCACTATGAACAACTCTGAGAAAGCCTAACTCTCTTCTTCCAACTCAATCTGGTCTATGTGGCAAAGAGTTCCCTTCTAGTTTCATATATACGTAGAACACCATGTGCGGTAAAGATAAAGAGATACAAGTGACTTTCACTCACACACACACACACACACACACATACACACACACTAGCCATTCTTTTAGTTGCTATGCCTCACCTCAGGTAATCAGGGAGCAGGTATTGATGACTTCTGTTTTCACTGACACCCTGTGGGTCTCTCAGTCTCTGAGCATCTGCCTGAATAAGGTACCTTCCCTGGCCTGAATCAGAGACCAAGGACCAGACCCCATTTTTCCTTATTTCCATCCTGATGCTACTAGCCTCTAGTAAGACCAGCTCTCATTCTAATTCTTAACCTAGAGTTCCCTGATAGGAAGACTGGCAATGCACCCTGATTATTCAAGCCTGGATGGAGTAAATGATGCCTATAGGGAAAGAAACCTCAGTTCTGTACCCTTGGGTGCCAGAAATGGAGCCTAAATATTCACCTTCCATGCCCCTCATTATTTTCTCTGTATGAAGCTAGTCAGGGTTTCTAATAAGATAGGCCACCAAAGTCGACTAATTTCTGCCATTTGGCTGTGGCCTGGCCCAAACATGCACCTCGGAAGGACTGTGAGCCAGCCAGGCCTGAGAGTTCAGTCACAGCTGTTCTGGGAAACCACAGCCTGTGCCTGGTGCATTCCCTAACCCTGCAGTTTTATTAGCTTCATTTTTATGTGCTTTTTAACTCCCTGAATGCAGCCAAAACCAACATCAAATAACATCAAGGAACATAAGGTCATGATTCCCCCAAACCCCAGTACTCAGCTCCCAACTCACTTAGAGGCAGGGTGGGCAGAATATGCCATAGTTTTTCCCCTGCTTGTCTTTTCAAAGGGTGTGGAAAACTGTCGTTGCTCTGTGAGCTATTCTCAGACACTGCTGCCTCAGAACTCACTGTGAGAGACATTTTGGGTCATCATAACCCAAGGAACAGAAGGAGGAAATAAGGGGGGATGAAAGAAAACCCAGCCAACAAGCAATCCCCAGATCTCTGCTCCCCCCCACCCCACCCCGCCAAGGCCACAAGAGCTGGACTGTGTGGTCCTAGCCAGTGCCTGCCTGGAGGGACAGTTAAAGAAACCAATCCTCTGCCTCTCTGCCTCCTTGTTTTCCTCTCCATTTTCCCCTTCCTCTTTTTTAAACTTTAATCCAGGGCCAGTTAGGAACAAGATTTCCAACAGGCCTCCTATATGGGCTGCAAATCCCAGCCACACCAATGAATTCACTAATCCCTTCCCTTGAGCTTTTAGGTAGGGAAGCCAAGAGCTGCAGAGAGGTCTGGGAAGTTTACCAGTACTGAAAGCTCAACAATGGGCCTGAAACCAGATGGAGGAGCCAAACCGCCTGAGCTGAAGGAGTTTCTCTGCCTTGATAAATTCAGAAAACCAGTTCAGATTATAGCTTTCCTGATCCATTGTACTGGGAAGTAGGGACAGGTACCTAGGATTGACTGGACAGAGTCCTGGCCTTTCAGTTAGGAGACATGGGCTCTAGACCTACAGGTATGTTCTTAAATCATTTTCCTCTCTTTGTTGCAGAATCTCCTAGAAATATTGCAATGCTCCTTGAACATATTACCCTAAAGTGGAAACTTTCTAACTTTTAAAACAGATATGTTGACACTTTATTTGGTAAGACATTGGTGACGAGTTCTTAGAGGCAATAATGTAAAGCAACACCATGTCACAAAAATAAAGTAATTCTAGAACTTTTCTGTGCTTCATCCCTTAGCAAACAAGGGCTTAGGCTCTGTTGCTGTGCCCTACTCCCTGTTAGAATCTGTCTAACTCTCTGGTGTTTCTATCTGTAATGTAGCTCAATGGTCTCCAGATGCCCTACCACCCTAACATTCTATTATTATCTAACCTCTGCATTTTCTTCCCTGTCTTTCATACTGTGAATATTTAAAAGTCTAATATTCTCCTCTGGGGACAATTATGAATTTATGTATTTATAGAACCTCTATCTCTATCTTTACTATAACTATATATCTACTTATCTACCTACTTGCTTACCTACCTACTACCTATTTATGTCTGTTAAACATAACATTTAGAGCATAAATTATTTATGCCAGTGGAAAATAAGATCAATAAACTATATGACAATTCTTCTCTTGATTGTAATCTCTTTTTTGCGGGCCTTTTTTTCTCATAAAATGAGCTCAAAATCTAAGTTAATGAGTTCATTTTGTCCATTGGTAATGGGAACATATAAATAAAATCTCTCTCCTGGCAGGAGATATTTAAAGTATTCAAAGAAAGGAATCTATAACCTAGAATACTTTATCCAGTAAGGTTATCATTTAGAATTAAAGGAGAAATAAAGAATTTCTCAGGCAAGCAAAAACTCAAAGCAGTTCACCACCTTGCAGGAAATGTTATCAGGTCTTCCTTATCAGGAAATGTTATAAAGGGCCATATCCAGAAATAAGAAAACACAACAAAGAAAAAATATCTCACTTGTAAAGCAAATATACAATAATCACAGTGAATCAACCACCTAAAAAGTTAACAATAAGGTTAAAAGACAATAGTAGCAAAATTAACTATAAGTACAATAAATAATCAGGAGATAGACAAACAAAAAGATGTGAAACATGATGCCAAAAACATAAAGAAGGGTAGAGAGATTCAAAATGGTGGTGGAGTAGGTAGAAGGTACACTCACTTCCTCCCAGGACCAAACTGGAATTACAACTAAAATATAGAAATATTATCCTGAATAACCATCTGAAGACTAGCTGAACAGAAGTCTTATAAGCAAGTATTTACAGAAGAAGCCACATTGAGACTGGTAGGAAGGGTAGAAACATGAAAAGGACTGGCCAACTTCCACAGATTGCTCAGATTCCAGAGGGATATGTCACCTGCAAATGTTCCCCCTGAGGTGCATGGGATATCAACCCCATGCTGGGTTTCCTAGCCCAGGGCACTAAAGGCAGGTAGAGACACCCACATAACATCTGGTTGTGAAAATAAGTGGGGATTCTGTGTGCCAGGAAGAGACAGAAGTCTGCTAAATGTACAGGCATTCTCTTAAAGGACCATCACAAAAAATCTCATTTTCATCCAATTACCCTGGGCTCTGGCTGAAGGAGAGCAGAGTGGACTAGAGTCCTACGGGGAGAGACCGGGGTTTGTGGCTCTGAGAAGAGAGCTTAAGTGTCAGCCATCAAAATGACTGTGCTAAGTCCGTCTCCCACACCCCAGATGCCATCTTTCTTAGGTGGAGTACTCTATTCTTATACCATCAACCTGGGGGAATGCAATAACCCCAACTTCTAGTTTCTCTGTTGTCTTACCCTTAGGAGCTCATGCCTTGCTAAGGTGTCAGTTGTCTGGGCCAGGGAGCAGAAGTCCCAGCCAACTCAGGGATGTCAGTGACTAAGTTGTGTGGTTGTGGTGTGGGAGCTAGTGCTCTCACTTTTTCATGAACCTATGATGTGCTAGCTACACCCTCCAGGTTCCCAGTGGCCCCACCCTTGTGACACCTGGTAGCCCCTTCTTGTCAGGAAGCTGAGCAGAATCTGGAAGAGACTGAATTATGTGGCTCTGGGGAGGAGCCACACTCTCACTTTCCCCATGACCTGTGCCTCCCCTTTTCGGGAGATCCGCTGGCCCCATCATCCTGACTCCTGGCAACCTGCCATGATGAAGTTGGGCTCCTGACAGAATCTGGGACAGACTGAATTGTGTGGTTCTAGGGAAGGGTAATTTTTCCCTTGCATGCCACACTGGTACAGAGACCCCCCTTCACACAGCCAAATCTCAGGCTATTTGGGCCTGATAAACCCTGACAACTCTTGAGACCCCCACCCCAAATAAGGGTCACCTTGGGATTTTTATTCAGTGGCCTCGGACTCAGCACTGGCACCAAGTTTGAACCTGTGTCAATCTCATGAATACCACTTGCTCCTACCTGGTGACTTACTGAGAAATTTCCTCATGCAACTTGAGTACTGCTAGAGGCTCTTCCAGTGACTGACAGGCAGCCAGCATGAGGATGCAAGCAGAGGCTAATTTTGTGGTATCTTTGGTCTTTCGCTGACCTGCCCTTGGGTTTGGTGCTGGAGGACACTCTCCTTGCTGAGCTGCTTGGTCCTTTCCAAACATAACCTGGCAGAGCAGAGATAGCCACAAACTGTGAATTGCTTTGTAGCTACAAAGAGATTTCCCAGGGCTAGTCACAGGCAGTATCTGGTATTGACCTGCACCAGGGTCTCTCTCAATAAGCCTCAGAACCAGCACACACAGTGGCCAGTTACAGACAACATCAGAGAAAGATTGAATTAGCTCCACAAGTGGCATATCCAAAAAGAAATCTTGGCAGGCACCAGACCCCACTGAGGCAAATTCTGTTTAGACTGGTCAGCACCTGCACAGTAGATCATACACTGTAGTCAGGGGTGATCCTCAAAGTTAGCCAGGCTTAGGGTTGATCTCATGCACAAGCAGGCCAATAACAATCAAGACTCATTGACAATAAGAAGGCTCAAATAACCCACACAAGGAATATTCATGGAGCACTCAGCTCAGGTGATAAAGGAGACTTCCCCACTGGGTTCCATAGGACACCTATCATATAAGGTACCCCACCAACACTGGGAGAAATAGCAGATCTACATAATACATAGAAACAAACACAAAGAGGTAGCCAAAGTGGGGAGACAAAAAAAGGCATGCTGCAAATAAAAGAACAGGAGAAATCTCCAGAAGAAGAGCTGAGTGAAATAGAAGAATGCAATTTACTATATTAGAGTTCAAAATATAGTTATAAGTGTGATCACAGAATTTAATGAGAACTTCAACAAAGAGATGGCAAGCATAAAAGAGACATAGAAACCTATAAAAATAAGAAATGAAGAATACAATATCTGCAATGAAAAATACACTAGAAGAAATAAACAGTATGTTGATTAAGCAGAAGATTGAATCAGTAATTTGGAAGACAAGGTAGTGGAAAACATCCAATCAGAGCAACAAAATGAAAAAATAATCTGAAAAAATTTAGGATAGTTTAAAGGACTTTTGGGAAAACATCAAAAACAACAATATTCACATCATAGAAGTGCCAGGAAAAGAAAAAAAGCAGGGGAATGAGAACCTATTTGAGGAAATAAAAACTGAAACTTCCATAACTGAATAAAAGAAGAAGACACACAAGTCCAGGAAGCACAGAGAATCCCAGAAAAGATGAACTCAAAAAGGCCAACAAGATACATCATAAATAAAATGGCAAAGTTAAAGACAAAGACTCTTAAAAGCAGCCAAGAGAAAGACAGTTACCTACAAGGGAGTTCCCACAGCAAGAGAAAGACAATTAGTTACGTACAAGGGAGTTCAGCTGATTTCTCAACAAAAACACTTTGGACCAGAAGAGATTGGCATGAAATATTCAAAGTCACGAAAAGCAAGTACTTACAACCAAGAGTACTTCACCAAGCAAAGCTATCATTTAAAATTGAAGGGGAGCCTGGCTGGTGTAGCTTGGTGGATGGAGTGCAGGCTGGGAACCAGAGGGTCCCGGTTCGATTCCCAATCAGGGCACATGCCTGGGTTGCGGGCCAGGTCCCTAATGAGGGCCATGTGAGAGGCAACCATACATTGCTCTTTCTCCCTCCCTTCTCCTCTCTCTGAAAATAAATAAATAAAATCTTTAAAAAATAAAATAAAATAAAATTGAAGGGGAAATAAAGAGCTTCCAAGACAAGAAATGCTAAAGGAGTTCATTACCAACAAACCAGAATTACAAAAAAATATTAAAGGATCTTCCTTAAGAAGAAAAAGAAAAAATAGAAACATAGTTATAAAGAATAAAATGGCAATAAATTTGTAAATGGCTTAACTGCTGCAATCGAGAAAGAAAAAAATCTCAAAAAACACCAACCTAACTTTACAATTACAAGACCTAGATAAAGAACAACAAGGATGTCAAAGTGAGTAGAAGAAATAATAAACATCAGAGCAGAAATAAAAGAAAAAGAGTCTAAGATGGTGGTGTAGGTAAACATGGCTCACCTCCTCACAGAATCAAATAAAAATTACAATTAAAATATAGAACAACTATCACTCTGAACCATCAGATATCAAGTTGAATGGAAGTCTGACAACTATGGAATTAAAGAAACCACATCCATCCAGACTGGTAGGAGGGGCAGAGACGTGTAATGGGCTGGTCCCACATCCATGTGTTGTGGATAAAAAAATTTGGGAGGGATATCTCAGGAGCGAAGACTCCCAGCCCCACACCAGGCCCCACAGCCAAGGGTACCAGTGCCAGGAAGATAAGTCCCCATAACTCCTGGCTGCAAAAACAAACAAACAAACAAATAAAACCCCAGCAGAGATTGAGTCAGTAGAAGAAGCTTTTGGAGTCCCAAGCAGTTCCCCTTAAAGAGCACACACATGGACTTTCTCAGATTCACTCTCTATGAGCTCCAGCACCAGGGTAGCAGCTTAAAAGGCATTAATGGCATATGGGGGGAGGTTGTTCTGAAGTGGCTGACATACAGATGAGAGCTGGGGGACAGCTTTCTCCCAGACAGAAAAGTGGGCAAAGCTACAGAGCCAGTAAGAGTGTACATATCTGAAACTCCAGCAACCTGGCTAACACTGTTTCCTCTGCCCTGGAGATCACCTGAGGCTCCAACCCACCCAACTTACAGCTGTTAACAGTAGCTTGTCCATATGAATGACTAGTCTTGGTTCAAGGTTCACAACTTCCTAAATCCTTTCAAGAAAGCAACATCTGGCCTCAGTGAGCCCCCAGCCCCTGTACCTCTTGCTAAGTGGCCCCATGCCTGGCACTAGAAGCAGCCAGCCTTGATTCGCACCTTGGTTTTGCCTGGGAATCTCCAAGTCCAGCACAGGTAGCAGCCATCTTAGATTGCTTTATATCTCAGGCAGGGTGGACTTGGGCCCAGAGGCTGACCTTGGCCTGCACCACCCAGAAAACCCCAGAGCTTATACACCCAGTGGAAAGCTACAGACCACATTGGAACACCACCACCCTGCCCCTGAACAGATGATCCTCCACAAAGGGTGGAAGTTGGTGGTCAGTGGTTACAGCCAGCCCTTACAGCTGACTGAGTTGGTTAAATCCCTTCCATTGATCATCCAACAACAATCAAAGCTCAACTACAAGAAGAAGGAATACTCGGCTCACACTAAGGGTACACCTTCAGTACCCAGGTAGGGTGATAGGGAAGGCTGCGCCATTGGACCCTAAAGGACACTGATTATATTAGGGCACACTACCAAGACAGAGAATCATAGCAGCTCTACCTAATATATAGAAACAAACACAGGGAGGCTGTCAAAATGAGGAGACAAAGACACACAGCCA
This sequence comes from Micronycteris hirsuta, assembly GCA_004026765.1. Classification (NCBI taxonomy): domain Eukaryota; kingdom Metazoa; phylum Chordata; class Mammalia; order Chiroptera; family Phyllostomidae; genus Micronycteris; species Micronycteris hirsuta. The sequence continues at coordinate 2,625 of PVJI01024993.1, read as the reverse complement.
AATGAAAGAATGGATCAAAACTCTGAAAAAAGAACTAAACAAAATGAAGATAAGCAACTTATCAGATGCAGAGTTCAAAACACTGGTTATTAGGATGGCCAAGGAACTGAGTAAGGACCTCAACAGCATAAAAAAAAACCCCAGTCAGAAATGAAGGAAACACTAAAAAAGACCCAGTCAGGAAAACAATAGTAGGGTGGATGAAGCTGAGGATCAAATCAATGATTCGGAACATAAAGAAGAAAAAACAACCAATCAGAACAACAAGAAGAAAAAATAGCCCCCAAAAATGAGGATACTATAAGCAGCCTCTGGGACAATGTCAAGAGGTCCAACATTCCCATCATTGGGGTGCCAGAAGAAGAGAAAGAGCAAGAAATTGGAAATCTATTTGAAAAAAAAAAAAACAATGAAAGAAAACTTCCCTAAATTGGTGAAAAAAATAGACATGCAAGTCCAGGAAGCACAGAAAGTCCCAAACAAGATGGATGCAAAGAGGCCCACCCCAAGACACATTATAATCAAAATGCCAAAGTTTAAAGATAGAGAGAATCTTAAAAGCAGCAAGGGAAAAGCAGGTAGTTATGTATAAGAGAGTTCCTGTAAGACTGTCAGCTGATTTCTCAAAAGAAACTTTGCAGGCTAGAAGGGATTGTCAAGAAATATTCAAAGTCATGAAAGGCAATGACCTACAGCCAAGATTGCTCTACCCAGCAAAACTATCATTTAGAATTGAGGGGCAGATAAACAGTTTCCCAGACAAGAAAAAACTAAAAGGGTTTGTCATCACCAAACCACTATTATATGAAATGTTATAAGGACTTATTCAAGAGAAAGAAGATCAAAACTATGAACAGTAAAATGGCAAAAAATATATATCAATCAACAATTGAATCTAAACAAACAAATTAAGCTAACAAGAAGAACAGAAAGAGTGGGGGGGGAAGATGGCGGCGGGGTAGGAGGGAGTGGAGTAGGCTTCCTCCTGCCCACTGGTGGGATATCTGGCCGATTTTCTGAGGAGCGGAGCAATCGCCCAGCTGTATTCCAGTGTGTGGGAAGATTGACGACCAAGATTGCACACAGTTGAAAAATCAGACGGTAGAGGGGAAGGGAGGGGGGAGGGGAGAGGCTGCAAATAACTGTAATTAAACAAAAAAATTAATTAAAAAAAGAATTAATTTTTAAATCTTTTCTCTTTAAAAAAAAAAAAAGAAAAATCAGACGGTAGGGAGTCTGCTTCGGAGCAAAGGGGCCCCTCAGGCCCAGCGGGGAGCTGGGAAGACGGCGGATCCAGTCGCAGCAGCTTCCCGGTCTGTTGCAGGAGCCTGAGGAGTGAGCTGGATTGGAGTGTGTGAGTAGCCAAAGCAGGCACACGCATCTGCTGGGAGGGGCTTGGTACACAGCAGGCCGGAGGTCCGTGCGTATGTGGGGACTGGTCCGAAGAGGCTGGTGATCCCAGCGGGAGGAATTGGAGATTGAACTGAACGGGAGACCCACAGCCCAGAGCTCTGGGACCGGGAACGCACCCTGAGAAGCCAGTCAGGGGCGGCGCGGGTTAGTGGGCGACCGGGCGCCCAGGCCTGCGGCTAATGGGAGCCGAGTCCAGAGACGGAAGCAGTCTGCGAATTCAGGGGCACGGAGCTCACTCCTGGGGGGACCGAGACACAGCCCAGCACATATGATCAGAGACCTGCACCTGCGGTGCAGACTGCCTCCGTGGGAGAGGGACAGGGGAACCCAATTGAGCTCCACTGAGGGAAGCCACAGACCTCGTGGACTCCTGACTCAGTGTGGAGACTAGGCAACCCAGGAGGGGTGCTGCGAATTCCTAGCACCTAGGCTGAAAGCAGGACGGCAGCTAAGTGTGCAGCTCAGGAAGGAAGAAAGAAAAGGAAACCTGATATCTTCCCAGCCTGTCCCAGACAAAAGGACCAGAGGAGCAGTCCTGACCAGACATTTTGAAAGCCAGCCAAGAGAAGGTTTTTTGTTTTGTTTTGTTTTGTTTTTCTTTTCTTCTTTTTTCTTCTTTCTTTTGTTTTCTCTTTGTTTCTTTGTTTGTTTTTCCCCACCCTTCTTCCTATCTGTCCTTCTATATATTTTTAATTCCTTCTACCATCCCTTCATTTAGTTTTCCTAGTTCTCTCCTCTTTTTGTTTTTTATTTTTTATTACTTTTTTATTTTATTTTATTTTATTTTATTTTATTTTATTTTTTCTCTCTTTTTTTCATCCCTTCCCTTCTCTGCTTTATCCACAGGTGAGACATTGAAACCTGGAATTGTGAAGAGAATAGAGTGGGACCCAGACAAGAGTCAGCCTGAAAAAACAGAGACAGTAAAAAGAAAATTAACATCGCTGCTCCAGAGAACTTGACAGACCAATTTAAGAATCAGAGGCTAGCAAGAAGAATCCCACAAACAATGAGAAGACAAAGAAACAATCCCCAAATGAAAGGAAAGGAGGAAGCCCCAGAAAGAATGATAAATGAAACAGAGGCAAGCCAACTATCAGACATTGAGTTCAAAGCATATGTTATCAGGCAGCTCAAGAAACTCGAGAAGCTTGATGAACTCACAGAAAACTACCAGAAACTACAGGGAAACTACAATGAACTCACTGAAAA
>PVJI01024992.1:0-21127 GCA_004026765.1 Micronycteris hirsuta | reverse complement strand
TTAGAGATAATATGCAATGGATTTCAGGTGGGGGGAGGTTGGAGAAATAAGAGATACATTTTTGCAAGCATGCACCATCCAGAACCATAGCCTTTTGATGAATAGTTAAACAAAATTCAAGAGAGCATATAATCTGATCTTCCCAACTTTATAAATAAAGAAACTGAGGCACACAGAATAATATAATGAAAAAATCAACTATGATTTTTCCCCAAGAGGCCAGAAAAATTATATATATATTTTTTATGATTTTATTTATTTATTTTTAGAGAGAGGAGAAGGAAGGGAGAAAGAGCAATATATGGTTGCCTCTCACATGGCCCTCACTGGGGACCTGGCCTGCAACCCAGGCATGTGCCCCAACTGGGAATCGAACTGGGACCTTCTGGTTCCCAGCCCATGCTCAATCCACTGAGCTACACCAGCCGGGCCAGAAAAATTATATTTATCATCACAAACTGGGTTATATACTAGAAGCTCTGTCTCGTGTTGTTAATTCACCTCTCACTTTTCCCTGGGTGGCCAGGCTGTGCAGCCAGGTTGAAGGTAGATAAGTGGAAGAAACAAAAGAAATAGAACTGCTTACATCCCACTTCTGCAGCAGCAGAGCAATCACTCCTCTCCCCATCTTGGGGTCTAGAATACAATAAGTGGGGACAGGGGAGGGAATGCCTAGGGGCCATAGACTCATGTGCTTAAGAACAAGGAGTATACATTGAGTTGGATATAAAGAAAGATTTTCCCACACAAAGCAATAAACCCAAATTCTAGAGACTGACGGCAACCGTGGCTAGTAAGCTCCTTCAATGTTCAAAGCCAGTAACGGCTACTTGAATCTTTCTTATATTCTATCACTGTGACACTGCCACCTCTGCCTCATTATTTCACTTATGAGGAACCTTGTGATAACATTGGATAATTCAGGATTATGTCCCAATCGCAAGGTCAACTGATTGGTAAATTCATTTTCATCTGCAACCTTAATTTTCTTTCGTCATAATATAACATACTCATTGGTAATGGAACTTGGGATGCAGATATTTTTAGAGAAGATGATTATTTCTGCCTACCACATAGCCTATACTGAGAGCATCCAGACAAGGGGGGGAAAAATTCTAGTCTCTCCACAGACAACCCAAGAAACTAGAGACTGGTCCAAATTATCTTTAACAGGATTATCACAGTCATGCCCTGGGTGTCATAGAAACTGCAAATGGCTGTGGGATGATTACATTTAATGACACTGATGTTACTGAACCAAAGTGGGGTCTGGCTGCTGGCCACCACCAAAAGGCAAACTCTAGAGGAAAAAGGGTTTTATTTGAATGCCGAACAATGTGGGAGAATGAGGGACTCCCCATCTTACAACTCATCTCTTCTGCAAACCCAGACAAAACCCAGCTGTCTTCAGCAAGACCAAAACTAAAGGCAGTGCCCACAGTTCCTGCTCCATCTTTAAAGTACCATCCTTTCAAACCTGAGGTGGCTGCTAAGTGCTCATCCAGGTAGTTTAGCTTGTTCCCAGCTGCTGTCTGAATTCAGGCTTTCCCCCTGGAGGCTATATGTGGAGCAGGCACCAACACTGGTCATGCGGCTTTTAGGGCTGTGCTCCCAGGGCAGAGAGTGCCTGATGGTACCTGCGAATGCTCCACCAGGTCAGCAAGAGGGAGAGACTCCCTCCTGGAGGCCATGGGCCATGTGACTGCAATACAAGGTCTGGGTGCAGGTCCCCGGGATTAGCCATAACCAAGAGAGAGATTTCTTTGCACCCCTGGGTTTATTTGAGTGTCAGGTCTGGAATGCACCAGATGCTTTTTCAGAATGACCAGTTAACTTCCTAAACCTTCAGGTGCTTTGGGTGGGTCCATTTCCCAAGCAATCCCTTTTTTCCCCAGGCTAGACTGACGGGCTTCTTTGATCCAGCATCTCCCCTGCCATCATTTTAACTATGCGCCTGCTGCCTTCCCCTAGTCCCACCCCCAATCTGGTACCGAAAGAGGGTAGGAGGGCTTTTCCCTCTTATTCAATTATCTTGCTACTCCTCTGTGTGCTCAGTGTAAGAACTTCCTCCTGCTGCCATCTTGCCTGGGGGCAGAGGAGTACGTGCTTGGTTACCTGGGCAATGTGACCTCACCCATGGGAGTGCTGTGACACTCAGTGTCCTTGTTTGGCCCTGGGCGGTTTATGCAGGTATTGTCTGGCTGCATGCCAGGCCCTCAGTCCCCTCCCAGTGGTCAGACAGCCTGTCTATTGGTATCACTGAGACTCTGGAGAAGCTGTAATCAGTGCAAACTGTGAGGACTTGGAAGGGGAGCAATGATGAGAGAGAAGAATTATTCTAACCCAGAGGCTTCCTAAAACATTGCTCCTGGGGAAATCAAAGTGTTTGACTCCTGACCCTGTCACCCTAATTCATGACATATAAATTAGCCCCTGTAAGTGGGTCTCTAGCTCTCTGTCCCAGGACTGTACAGATAAAAAGGCATATATCTAAAATATACTACAACATAGCAGTACGTTTGTACTGACCTAGTTAAGGTGATTCAAGGTAGATGGGTTGGCAGTGATGTTAAAAATGGTACCTATGATGTGGAAAGAAATCAGTGAATGTGTATAAATGAATGAATGCACAGGGCCTAGTATCCTATATAGAAGAATTATATTACTAACAGCAACGAATCCCAAACCGGCTATCTATGACTACAATTAGAATTCTAGCATACCAAGTTCAAACATGGCCACAAAAACAAACTAATCAGCCAACACTAATTCAAGAGACAATAAAATTAAAAAGCTCTGTAAATTGTTAAGTCCAATCCTAATCAAATACACAAAGGCCCTGTGGTAGGCTGAACAATGGCCCTCAAAGAGGCCTATGCCCTAATTCCTAAGACCTGTGAATACATCACTTTACACTGCAAGAGGGACTTTGCAGGTATAATTAAGGTTATGAATCTTGAGATGAGGGGATTATCCTAGTTGAACAAATAAACTCAATCAGATGACCTAAGATCTTAAGAGTAGAGAACTTTTCCTCGCTGAAGTCACGAGATGTGGTGAAGAAAGCGGTAGGAGAAGTTTCAAGTGTGGGAAGGTGTTGGCATGCTATTGTTGACACTGACGATGGATGAAGAGAGCACAAGGCAGAGAGTGTGGAGATCTCCAGAAGCTGGAATGCTGGTAAAGTGGCACCCAGCAGGGACATGGGACCTCAGTCCTAAAATTTCAAGGAACTAAACTGGATCAATGAACTGAATGAGCAAGAAAATGAATTTGCCTGCGGAGACTTCAGAAAGGAACACGGCAATGCTGTCACCTTGATTTTAGCCTGATAAGGTCTGTTCTGCACTTTTCACCTACTGAATTGCAAGATAATAAGTTTGCATTGTTTTAAGCCCCCAAATTTCTGGTAATTTGTTAGTGGAGCAGTAGATAACTAATTTAGTCCTCTAATAAAATAGGGTAAAGCCATTACCTTTATGCATACAGTTGACATGGACAATTTGCATTTATTTACTTCTATGTTTGCTAACTTTTCTTACTCTAAGATACTGTAATGTTCCAAGATCCCTTAAGTACTGGCCTGGGCTTCTCCATCAGGACTGTATGGTTCAAAGATTGTTTTCAGAGCAGGGAAGACTCCCTCTGAAAATTCATGTTGTCACCACCATATTATTCAGATGACATTAAATGCATGATTGAAGGTGAACGGATTTCATAATGCATGGTTTCTCCCTACATGATGTATGCATTTTGACAAAATTTCCAGTTTTAACTGAGGAAATCCTTGCAGATAAGTAACTGAGCTTTGATTTCTTTTCCTCCCACCTCCCTCCCTGAGTCACTGACCCACAGTTACCAGTTCAGGGACTCTTGAAGTAGAAGCCTGGAATTAATTGCATCAATTTTCTGGGTCTAAGTGATGTCTATCTTGGTGACCCAGGGCTGTAAAGTGAATAGTTACCTGCCAGGGCATGAGAGGTGCTCTGTAGATTCATCTTAGAGGACACTGCATTACAAAGAAATCAAGCAGACGAAACTTCTGCTTAAAATGAGATTTTGTTTTAATCAAGATATCTTTTCTTGCTTTTATTCCAATCAAGCCTCCTATATTATGAAATAGAAGATAAAGAATATAATCACAGTTAAGCTACTCAAGGCAAAGCTACTTTGGTCCAAAAATGATATTGGATATCCTACTATTAAGGATCTTAAATAACTGACTCCAAGCACATTACTTACACTACAGTGTTCTGGTTTGCAGAAGATGCTAAATTGGGAGGAAAGGTCATCACTGAAAAACAATCCTCAGGTAGAAAAAGAATTAGCTCACTTAAATACTTGGGCTAATAGATAGGAAATTCAATGCAGATAAATGCAGAATAATGAGGCTGGTAGAATGTAATAAAAGAACATAATATCTCCTTAATGGGAAGGTACTACAGCATATTGACCTGGAGAGAGATATGAGTTACTTTAATAAAAACCCATATTAAAGATTATTCAGGTCTATTATTACTGAAAAAATGCAGTGTGTTTTGTGAGACCTCACCTCAAGCAGCTCATTCAATCTAATCATTGTACATATTCCAAGAAGCATATTTAGAAGGAGCCTTAAAGGGGCGATTTGTAGAACAAGCTAAATGAAATCACTTATCAGAGACATAAGTTTGAAAGCAATTATAGGAAAAACTGACCATTTTCTCTTTGGTAAGTCAGACATGTTAGAGAAGGTTGGAACAAAGGGGTGTCAAGACTGGGATAGCAAGCATATTGCATTGTGAAGACAGAAGTGAGCTGCTCATTAAATCTCCCTCTTGTTCTTCAGGATCCACTTTTATCAATGGTCTGACAATTCCATTAACTTCTTCCGCAATTACAAACCCTGGATAACAAATACACACAGACACTTCTCACTGACAGCTCGGCTTGTTTGGGACCTACTTACATTACTGATGCTCAGGAGTCTACACTTCAGGTTTTAGCCAGTATCAACGAGACCTATAGGGGGTAAGACTACTTTTCCCAGAGGTTTTGTCTTATTGTTGCCCTGCTTAAATTTAATCCATCTGCAGATTTCTAGGAAATTACAACATTAGAGAGTACAAGCAGACAAGTATCAATCAAGATAAAAGATAGGGGACAGGTATAGATAAAAGGAAGAGAAACGTGGAGTGATTTGAAAGCAATCTTTAAAGATAGACATAGATTCTCTGGCAAACATAAAAATGAACTTCTATAATCAAAGCAGGAGACACATTGCTAATTATAAAACTGCCATTGCAAATAGGTGAAGTTCTCCACTGCTTACCAGAATAAATTGAAATGTGCTCTCAAGTACACATGAGACAATTAATATCTCCCCATATCTATCTACCCAAAGTATGTTTCACTTTTAAATTTCCTGGAGAAATCATGATTTCATTATTATTATTAATAATAATAAGCAAATCACTACAATGCTTGAGTTCAGATTCTAGAATTTAATAGATCGGGTTTCTAGACTAGAATCCTGTGACTCTCAGAACAGGGCTTCTCTGTCTCAGTACTACTGGGATTTCGGGTTAGGTGTGCTTCGTTGAGCTGTGCATTGCAGTATGTTTACTAGCACACTTGGCCTCCCCGCATGGGATGCCAGTACCAGCCTCTCTTCCTGTCACCTTGTTGTGACAACCAAAATGTCTTCAGCTATTACCAGACGTTTCTTAGCAGGTAAAATTGTCTGTACTTGAGAACGCTTATGCTAGGACCATGGCATATACCTTCTTTAAACTGCAAGTTCCTCATCTGTAAAATAGCAGACTTTGTCTACCGCCAAGTATGTCTAAGCACCTTGGGAGAAGAAAACAGTTTTGTTACTCTCCAAGTGAAAAAACAAAGACTCAGAGTAAGCAACTGACTTACCCATGGGCCCACCAATTTTTAGTGGTAGGCTTAGAGCATTAATTAACTCAGATAAGTGAGAGAAACAAAGAAAGGGAAAATGAGGTTCATGAAAAATGGGGCTAAAACCATTCTGATTGCAAACCTCACCACTCCCTGCGTGCCTTACCCAGCAGACCTTCACTCACCATTCAGGAACAACTGTGGCTGTCCATTCCAATTTTTCCATCTCTCATTGTAAATTTAGGCTTATCCTGGTTTACTTTCTATGCCCTTCCAATGTGTGAGTATTCGTCTAAACGTGGTGAACTATGTTTTACGTATACAGGTGACAGTTTTGAGTACAGCTGGAAGAAGGCCTGAGCTGAGGACCCAGTGGAGGAAAATGTTTGTGTTGTACCATCCGCCAGTCTGTAAACAGTTACACACACACACAAAGACAGAAAGGACAGGCTACTTTGTTTTTCACAGGCATACAAAATTGAGTGTTTTCTTCTCTTTTTGAAATTTTCTTTGGAAAAGCTTGTCACTCACCATGAGACAATATATTCCACCACGAGATTTCTCTAGTTTAAACAGCCTATCTTTTACCAAACATTAAACAAGCCATAAAGCAGGAACTTTGGAACTTCAAATGAAGCTGTCAGAGATTCCTCCTGTCATCAGATGATTTGCAGCTGTGTGACTCATTTGTATCTTTGTAAGAATTCAGGGGGAAAACGATTAGCATTTCAATTTCTGTCAACTGCTGAAACTAACTAGCCCTGAGAATGTGTGAGGCTTCAGGTGCTAGTGCAGCAATAGAAGAACACAGGCAGGAAGGCTGGAGGGACGTAGAAGAAGGTGTGCAAGAATGAAAGCTTGTTGGTACTGAACATCCTTATAGTAAAAACAATGCCAAGTGCTTACACACATCGTCACGGTACGTTTTCCTCCACACAGAATGGGGTCAGGCTGGCTACTGTGAGAGCTGAAACTCTGGAAGACAACAGTGTTAGTGTATCACACAGGTGTGTACTCTCACATCGTGTCCCAACATACCTCTCGAACAGACCATTCTCCCCCTCAGTCTAACTGAGTCATCCCACCTGCAGGCATGTTTCAGATGACCACACCCCATTTCTACCGAATACCATTTCCCTCGTGCTTCTGCCTGGAATAGTTCGGCCCCCTCTGCTCCACTTTGAAAATTCTTGCTGAGCCTTCTCTACACAGATCATAAGAGGTCTGTTCAGAAAGTAACCAGCCATGTAATGTGAAAAAAGAGACATTTATTGAAGATGATACGAGATATAAGAAACACTGGTCATAGGACAATGGCAACTTAGTCTCCTACAAAGTAAGCACCTTGGACCTCACACAAGTCTCCCAATTGCCATCAGCTGCCCCGTTATATTTTCTTGAATCTCATTGACAGTCCGTAATCTCTTCCCTTTTAAAGGTGATTTTAGCTTTGAGAAAAGCCAAAAGTTGCAAGGTGCCAAAGCTGGACTGTAGGGGGCTGAGTCACCTGGGTGATTTGATGTTTCACCAAAAAACTCTGCATGACATGTGATGAACCAGTGGGTGTGTAGTTGTGACGAAGCTGCCAATCACCAGTTGCCCAGAGCTGCAGCCTTTGGAATAATCTGAGTTGTTTCTGCAGAGGAAGGTTCAAGCTTAAAGCAAAATGTGATGCGGATTTGTTGCTCTACTCACTCAGCCATTTTGAATGTGACGGCCATGAGCACACATGCTCACTCAATAGTATCTACTGCCCCACTGACTGACTAGTACAGTGAAGTTGTCATTGTTCACACATGCACATTCCTGTCCACTCTCCTTGGCTGCCAGGTTACATCGATGTCAAGCAAACCATTCTCATTATATTAACAATGGCCAGACTTTTTCCGGACAGACCTCGAATGTCACCACTGAGCAACAAGCCACTATTCACACCAGAGTACTTATTTGGTGCCAGGAGCCACAGCTGAGAAACACTGATGAGCATGACCATCACTTTCTCAAAATAGTCAATGTCTGTTGCTTGATTATCTGAAAAATGAACAAATAATTGGGTAGAGGAGTAGCCTATTGTTCTCGTATTCCAAGATTTAATATCCTTTAGAACTTAAGGAAAAAAACAATTCACATGACTGCTCTTCTCAGGTGGATTCCTGATCTCTGTAAGTCTGCCCTTATTGCTGTTGGACTTGTTCCCCACAGAATCGCCTCCTATCAGAGCCATGTTGTTTCATCACACAGGGTAATGTATACCTTATACCCAAGGGGCGGTTTTTATTTTTAAATATCTTAAATACTAGAAACCAAAGGCAAAGAAATAAATATCCAGAATCATAGAATTATAAAAATTCTTATAAATTTGCATAATACAAAAATTTTAGACATAGTTTGAGTAACTATGTAATAAGAATAGTTACACATAAACCAGGGCATGGGAAATGTTTATTTTTCAATAGAACAGAATTATTCAGATTAGGTAATAATCCCTTACTAAGTTACATGAATGGTTGAGAGCAAAATTGATTAGGATATAGTTATTTTTCCTTTCTAACTTAAAAATATGTAAAACTTTCAAGTTAGGTAGTTTTTTGAAATTTGTTTTTTGTGACTAATTCTCATATTTAGTAAAGACGTTCAGATTTTGGTGCTTTCCTTGTTGTTCGATTCATTGGTTTGAGGATAATTTTAGCCCTTTTTTAGAGTCATACATAAATACAATATTAAATGCAGCCACATGGATAAGATGCTTATTGACTTTCTAGTTCATTCATAGAATTCTAAAATATGAAGGAATCACAAACAATTATCTTCAGTCATAAAAGTATTTTGCAGACAAGAAAACTGAGGTTCTTACCATTTGAATGATTCATTTATGGTAGCAAAATTGGATAATGGCAGAGACCAGACCCTCTCTACTTTCACAGAGTCTCAAAATTCCCACATGCTTTAACCTGTTGGTGTGCTTTCTTCTGCTGGGATCTTCTCAGCAGCCCCTTTCCTCCACGCTGCACATTCATTCTCAGTGGACATTGCCCTGGGAAAGGTTTGTTGTTGCTGTTGTTGTTTTCTGAAATAATGCTCAAGATTGCCACATTCCTAAATATCATAATTTCAGTACCAGATCCTAGGCAAGTGCTTTGGGCCCTGCTCCACAATGCTCTCAGGAGCGCTCTTTCATTTATTTAAGAGGAGGGATCTGTTTTTGCCAGGGGTGTTCTCACCAAGTGTGCCTTTAATTACATGGGCTATGGATTTTGTTCAAGCATGGGAAGCTCTTTTATTTTCCGTCCCCATCGCATTGATATCAATTGTCTGACCATTCATTTTGAAGTCTCCAGAGGAACACTTTTCGCTTTCAAGGTCAGTTTGGGATAGAGTCAGAAATGTTGCTAAATCATGTGAAGTCCTTTGTCCCTGTTTTAAAATCACTCTCATATAACTGCGGAGATTTAGTTCACCTTCCTGGTCATTTCAGTGATATTATTTTGGTTCTGAGTACTAGATTAAGCGATAATCAAAGCATTAGAACTAATAAAACCTGTGCACATTGACTTTCAATCACTCACTCATTCATTCATTCATTCATTCATTCACCCAGTCTCAGCCAGTTTGGAAATCTGTTATTTTGGCAGAACTCAGGTACTACGCTAGGCTCCAGAAATGCAAAGAGGAAATACAGCATCTGTCCTTTAAAATCTTTTACTTCAGGAAGTGCGCCTATCGGTTTCCCGTGGACTTCCGTTCTCTCATTTGTTTGTTATCTTCAATTCGCAAAATCCTGCCAGGTTTCTTATTTATTTACCTTATACCTTTTATTTTCCCCCCCGAGATTCCCATGGGCACTGATCCAGTTTAGCATCTCCACATGCATGTGTTACTATAAATAATTTTCCACTTCTGATTTCAAATATCTGTCTCCATAATCCCAGGCCTAAATTTTACTGACTTTGGGTTTCCAATGGTGGAACATGGGAGGCTTTACTTTTAAAGGTCCTGCTCTGATTGATGCAATTGTTTCATATCTTGATTTAGGTGTTGATTACATATGTATCTATATATATTCATCAAGAGTCATCAAACTGTTTACCTAAAATGTGTGCATTTTATTGTTCATAAATTGTACCTTAACTACTTTAGAAAAAAGCTTTTCAGTTAATTATGTTGATTACTGTAAAAAAATGAAAGTTTTTTACACTTTTTCTAAAACTGAGAGATATCATTGAGAATGTCATGAAAACCATAGAATTGTGATACAGAAAAAGAAATATGTCCATAAACATAGGTTTTTGAAATATTTCAGGAAGTTTATGGTTTTCTCCCAATTTTCTCTGTATCCTAGGATAACAAATCCTGCCAAAAGGGTTGAAAAAAACCTGAGTGACCATCAACAGTGGACTGGTGAAATAAACTACGTCCCATCCCCAAATGAAATATCATGGAGTTACAAACAAAAAAAGACAAAGAATAAAGAGGTTCCAGTGCGAAAATATATCAAAGATAGATTAACTGAAAATAAGAAAGTGCTAACCAGTGTGTAAGACATGTTATCATTTGTATACAAATTTAAAAATATATATGCACACATATACATATATAAATATCATTCAAATATGTGTGCTTAAATATTTATATACACATGCAAACATATGTGCTTACATATTTATATGTGTGTACATGTATATGTGTGTATATATATCTGTGTGTATATATATATATATATATATATATATATATATATATTTGTATTACTGTTGTTTGTATAAATATTCTCTAGAACAATATCCACACAAAGTAATAATGATTGTTTCCTGTTTACAGAAATGTTCAATAACGGGGCAGGAGAAATGAAAGGATAGGAGAAATGAAATTTCCATGTATACTGTTTTTAACATATATCTTTTTAACATTTAACAAGCATTGCTTAGAGAGTGTTGAGTTGTGAAATACATGAGAGATTTACAGAGGAAGATCCATCAGAGATGTGTGGAATTTTGTGTAGGTGAGCAACAATCAGGGCCTAACCAGAGAATCAAGAGTCACTTAGGAAGCACAATCACTAAAACTCAGTGGCTGGTTAAGTCGAGGCTGAGGTGGGATGGGTGTAGAGAAAATGGGGAGGGACCTGGGATAACTGAAGTATGATCTTGGGGAAAGAGAGGTATGTTTGGGACACACTGAGTTTGAAATACATTCAGGATAACCAGATGAAATGCCCTAGAAGCAGATAAAATAAGGTATTGCAGCCAGCTGCAAGTTCAGGACCTAAGCTCTGCTTTATGATGCCTTCTGGGTTACTGAGCAATCGCCAGGTGCCAGGCACTGTGCAAAGCACTTGCATGCAAATTCCTTCCATCTAGAATCTTAAAAAATGTCCTCATATGCAATTTAAATATGAGAAAATACACATGTAATTGTTTAAAGTGATAAGTCCTGTTGTTCAAAACTAATGACAGGCAGCCTGATGTATCAAAATGATATTAAAGCCAAATTCTTCTAATTGTAATCATATACATGTGAGAGTGGATGTTATATTTTATGGTGAGCATTATTAACCTTAGTAGATGCGCAGCAAGAGAAAATCAATTAGTTACCTAAAGGGGAGCTCCCATAAGACCGTCAGCTGATTTCTCAACAGAAATTTTGCAGGCCAGAAGAGATTGGCAGGAAATATTCAAAGAGATATTGGTTGTAAGGGACTACAACCAAGACTACATTACCCAGAGAGGCTTTCATTTAGAATCGAGGACATTTAAAGAGCTTGTCTTACTACCACACCAGTACTACATGAAGTGTAAAAGGACCTTCTTTAAGAAAAAAAGATAAAATTTATGAATAAAATGGAAATAAACACATATCTATCAACAATTATATTTAATAAACAAAATAAATGAATAAGCAGAACAGAAATAGACTCATAGATTCAGAGAACATTTTGACATTTGCCAGTTAGAAGGGGTGTTGGAGGGATGGGTGAAAAAGCTGAAAGGATTAAGAAGTATAAATTGGTACTTACGGAAGAGTGGTGGGGATACAATGCACACACAGGGAATATGGTCAGTAATATTCTAATAGCTACGTATGGTGTCAGATGGCTACGAAATGTATCAGGAGGATCACTTAGCAAGTTGTATAATGCCTGACCACTGGGGAGTATACCTGGAACTAATATAATATTGTATGCCAACTGTAATTGATACATTTAAAATGATTTAAAAAGCATTAGTAGATAACTGTCAACACATTGTAAATAATTTCTGCTGTTTATGTGACTGTCAGGAATCACCTGGTCACCAAAGCACAGCCACAGTGGCCTCCTAGGTATCTGCATGCCACCATCACACAAGTCGCCATGTTATGCATGTTTTGGGTTTTTTAGCAACTTTATAGAAATACCATTCAAATACCATAAGTATCGCCCATAGAATGTAGAATTCAATTAATTTTAGTACATCCACAGAGTTGTACAACTGTCAACCCAATCTAATTGCACGTTTGTATCCTCCCTCCAACTCCATATCCACTAGCAGTCTCTCCCAATCTCCCTTGCCTCTACAACTTGAATCTAATCTACATTCTTTGCCCATTCCAGACCTTTAGTGTGAGTCACACAATCATACGTTTCGTATAAACAGAATTATATGTTTGTGGTTGACTTCTTCCACTTAACATAATGGTTTCAAGGTTAATTGGTGTAGTAGTATGTGTCAATACTTCATTTTGTTTTATAGGCAAATACTATTTCATGGCATGGGTATACTGTATTTAATATATCATTTCATGAACATTTAGGCTCCTTCTACCTTTTGGCTGTCATGAAAAAAGCTGCTATGAGCATCCACATACAAATTTTTGTGTGGTCATCTATTTTCATTTGCCTCAGATATATAAGTAAGAGTGAAATTTCTTGGTCATATGGTAATTCTATGTTTAAATTTTTAAGGAACTGCCAAACTATTTTCCAAATCAGATACACTATTTTACAATCTCATCAGCAATACATGAAGACTCCAGTACCTCTACATTCTCAGTAACACTGGTTATTGCCCATTTGAAAAAAAAAAATATATATAACCACTCCAGTGAGTGTAATGTCATATATCATGGTGGTTTTGATTTTTACTTTTCTAATGACTACTGATGTTGAACATTTTTTGTGTGATCATTGGGCTATCTTTTCGGGAGAGATGTCTATTCAGATGTTCAGATCCTTGGCCCATTTTTAAATTGGATTTCTATCTCTTCATAATTGAGTTGTAAGAGTTTTTAAAAATATATTCTTGATATAAGTCCCTTAGCAAATATATTTGCAAATATTTTCTCCAATTTTTATCAATTATCTTTTCCCTTTATTGATGATACTGTTTCTAGCACAAAACACCATAATTTTGGTGTAGTATAATTTATGTACTTTTTGGTATAGTACAATTTATATACTTTTTTCCTATTGCCTTATGTACTTTTGGTATTCTAGGAAGACATTACTTAATTCATGAATATTTATCCCTCTGTTGTCCTCTAATAACCCTTAAAGTTTTAGCTCTTACATTGAGGTCTATGATTCCTTGTGTGTATGTGTGGTCTAAGGAAGGAGTTGAACTTCTTTGGCATGTTCAAGTTAGAGAATAATTTTCTGAAACTATTCTTAATCTCACTGATTCTTTTTGACATTCTTGTAAAAATCAGTTGATCAATTTTGCGCACATGCTAGTATGTTTTTAAAATCCTAATTAAGCATGTTCAGGATGTTATCCTACTTCGTTTAGATTTGTGAAGCCTAGGGTGACTCATATGTATCCTTTTAATTGTGAAGTACTCAGTTTATACATGCTTACAATCAGTTAAAAATTACTATCATATTACTGGATATGGTAGACAGAATAGTAACACCCCCAAAGATTCCACATTCTAATCCCCAGAAACTGTAAATTTTCTATTTTATATGGCAATAGGAAATTAATATAGTAGGTTCATAAGGTTGCTAATCAGCTGACCCTAAAATGGAAGGGTTATCCTGGATTAAACAAGTGGGCTCAATCTAATCACAGGAGGCTTCAAAGTAGACGAGGAGGCAGAAGAGAATCAAAGAAATACAATGTGAAGAGGACTCAAGCCACCATCATGACTGAAGACAGAGAAAGGGGCAACAAGCCAAGGAATGCAGATGACTCTAGAAGCTGGACAAGACAAGCAATTGGATTTTCCTTTAGAATTTCCAGAATGGATCACAGCTCTGTTGACACTTTGATTTTAACAGAGACCTGTGTGGAATATTTCACTTACAGAACTATAAGATTATCAATCGGTGCTGTTTTAATTCATGAAGTTTGTGGTGATTTTTAATAGAAGGATAAGAAAACTAATACAGTGGTATTTTAGGCCGAGCAGGGGTCTCATCTGTGTGGTTGTGTTTATGACTTAGAACCCTTTAGTACACGTAAAGACTCACTAATTTCCAACCAGTTAAGGAACACTGCACTGCCCTTTTTTATCATGTGCCTTTCCCTCACTGCAGCTGAGGCAAAGTCTCCGTCTGAGGCCAAGTTCAGAGAACTGAGCCGCCTGCCTTGCTGCACAGTCAACTCTGGTATCCAGAGCTGCTAATATTCCACCACTAAATCTACTTTAAAAAACATAAAAAGAAAAATAGCACTGCACACACTAAGGAAAATAAATGTTTAGATGAATTCATGTGCTTTTCACTAAAGAGGATAATAATAAATCTGCTGGGCAGTACAAATTGCCCTCCAAGTTTAAAGCCACCTCGTCATTCCCAGGGAGATCAGCTGAATTAATGGTTAAACATGTTAATAGAATAATGGAGCGTCCTTAACCATTTATAGAGGAGGAAAGGGAGGGGTGTACTGGATGCTTATTTTATGGCAATTTATGTCAGTGTAAAAGTTATAAAGATTGCCAGAAAGTAAAGGAGCATGATGTAGAATCACTGAAGAAACTGTAAAATCAATATCTCTAGGGTTTTCAACACTGTACTTGGCAGGTCCTTTCAAATCCATTGCCTGCATGATATTTTATGTATGTAACTGGCAACGGTGATGGTGGATGATGTTCAACTCATGGAGTTGGCACCAAATCAATCATCACAAACGAAAATGCGTATGTCTCTCTCCATTTTCTATTTGCTTTCTCAGATGCTGTCTGAGATTAGATCCTAAGCCCAAGAGAAAGTTATCCACAGCAAAGGCTGATATGAAGGATTCTAAAAGTGTTTAAATTGATAGAAAAATGCAACTAGCACTGTAGGTAGTTCTTGGTTAGAAAATAGCAATTTATTCAAATTGTTGGAAAGTGGGTTTTAACACTGAGACCCTCTTTTACTCCTATAATATTGGCACATATTTAAAAGAGCATTATTTTTTGATAAAACTGTAGGAAAATGGAAACTCACATGGTTATTGGTAGGATATACATTGGAAAATCATTTATGAAGGGAAAACTGGTAACATCCAATGCAATTTCAAATGAACATAATCTGACCCACAATATGAAACTCTGCAAGGCTTCCTAGAGTTTTTATATGTACCTATGGTTTCCCACTAAACCATTGTGGGCTGTCTAAATGCTGCAGATTTATATTATTGGTAACAACTTCCTTGATATCCCCTAATTCATCAAAATGTTGTTTAAAACTCTAATTTTCTGCATCTAAAAACAATTGCAAGAACTGAATACCTTTGGATTGACACAGCATGTCATATGGGAACCTTTTCTGGAAAACAGAATCTAAAAGATGAAGATCATGAATAAATGCACTGATCAGATTAGACTTGAAATCTGAGATGTCAATTTGTCTTTGTAAAACATGATACCGTGGTCAACTAAAGACAATGATGAATCAATTTCCATGATCGTTTATACATACTGGGAATTAAGGACTTGTAGAAGGCAAGACATTGGGCAACAATGTCTACTGAAATAGAAAATCCAGTAGAAATATGACTACATGTGAGTACAAGGACTGTGGAGCAGACTGCATTGGGAAGGTTGCAGAAAAAAAATGTAATAATTATGGGGGTTGAAATAATCAGGCCAAAACCTGGTCAAAGGGCAGAGAGCTTTGGTCTTTGATCTGATAGGATCCCCTATTTCCTGAAAATTGAAGGTTAATGTTTCTGAACTTCACACTCAATGTTTTGTCTTACTTATAGCATATGTTGAAGTCAAAGCTATATTATATAACTTAAGTTAAAAGTGTATCAATAATAAAGAAGTTGTAGGATACTGAGAACTGGAATAGGAAATTTGGAGAGAGTCCACTGAGTTCGTGTACTTAAAAAACCCAAATTCTGTGGGGCTGCATATTTTGCCAGCAACACAGCCTTTCCTTCCCGGTTTGAGGTAATCCTTTGCCTGAAGCCATTTATTACAGGCAGCTGAGAAAACTGCCTCACTGTGTCAATTCTTCGCAAGACCCTTCAGATCTTATTTCTATCATACTGCTAACTTGACTCAGTTCCTAGGAGAATCAGCTACACATGCTTTGGCTTCAGGACAAACTTGTAATCACTCTGGTGTTGAAAACTTGTAGGATTTGCAGCAGCTTGCATGATGGTCAATTCCTCAGCTCTTTCAATGTTTGTGTAAAACTATGTACTAAAATGCACACTAAATCTGACCCACAGAGAAGCATGATCCCCATGGAAATAACTGCAAGATTTATTTGTATTTATATTGGTAGAACCTTGACAAACATGTGTGGGAACTGATCCTAAAGGTATATGACTAAGGATGAAGAACAGATGAAAAGTATTGTTATGGGTACATTTAGCAGAGATTCTGGATTCAGGACTTTAAGGAATGTAAAGTTTTAAAACATTTTGTGTAGTTGGTTTATTAAAATCTAGGCTCATAACCTCTACGTTAATTACAGTTGAGATACCAGGACCTCCTTTTCCTCCTCTGGCGAGGTAATCTGAAATGCTCTTGGACATGGGTGTTGGATTATATTTAGCACATGCAGCTTGCTTATTCATCCCCTATATATTGTACAAGTGTGGTAAAGACCCAGAACACACACCATTCGCCACAACACTGAGGAACACGTTGGTTAGGAAGGCAGAGCATCTCCATGGAGCTGGCTTCTGAAGGCTACAGTGGTTAGTAAGAGATGTCACCCCTGGAGCAGACTTCCTAACTGCTCACACTCTGAAATTCCGAGTCCGCTGGCAGCAGAGATCAGTGGGGTCTGGATGCTGTGATGGGAAGTAGGACTAGAGCATAATTCAAAACGGGTAAACCACAGAGATCTTTTCACTGAATTACTTGACTGTGCTGTTTTTAGGACCAAAGTAAATGTGAAGCCATTTGGAATCCTACTTTATCTATCCAACTGAGCCTACACTAGGTCACATTTCCACAAGGCTCACAACTTCTCATCCAATCTCAAATCCTGAGTTTATTTGCCAATCTAGAAACCTTTACATCAGGAGATAGGATAGTCTCCCTGAAAATAGAATTAACCCACAATGCTGCCACAACTTAAAATCATTTCTTTGTTTTCCCTAAAAGGACCTGTGGCTATTGACAAGGATAACTGCACTGAGAAAAGGAAAACTCCCAGAGTTTTCAAGGATTAATGGACAATGGCTCTGAATTAAAGGTATTTTCTGAAAATGCAAAATTCACTGCATTATACCAATTAGGGAAAGGCTATGACAATCAAAGAGAAATAATATTATATATAATAAACACTTCATCAAAACACTGTTAAAACTAATAAACAAACTTAGGAAAGCTGTAGGATGCAAAATTAATACACAAAAAGGTTGTGTTTCTATACATTAATAAACTATTAGAAGAATTTTTTTTAAAATCCTATTTATAATTGCCTCAAAAAGAATTTTTTAAAAAACCTAGAGTTTAAAATATTTTGTTATTAAAGGCATACCAAAGCAAAGAAATAGTGTTTCAAGGATGCAAAGACATGCTAATACAAGTTCATATAATACACTTATTGTTCACCAAAAAGTATTGATGTTTAGTAGAATAAAAATAATAATACAGACTCCTCCCCTGTCCTTCAGCACAACACGCTAAGGTCCCCTCCCCCCCATTGAACCTCTCCCCCACTTCCCTTTCACTCTGGTAATCACCACACTATTGTCTGTGTCTATGATTGCTGTTGTTATTTGGGGGGGGCGGTGCTTAATCCCTTCATCTTTTTCATCCAGCCTCCCAAACCCCCTACGGTCTAACAGCTGGCAGTCTGTTTCCTGGATCTATGAGTCTGTTTCTATTGTGTTTGTTTATATGGTTTGTTCATTAGATTTTATATATTCATGAAATCTTATGGTATTTGTCATTCTCTGACAGGGTTATTTCACTTAGTATAATACTCTTCAGTCCCATCCATGCTGTCACAAAAAGTAATATTTCCTTCTTTTTTTCTGCTGTGTAGTGTTCCATTGTATAAATGTACCACAGCTTTTTTATCCACTAATCTCATGATGGACACTTGGGCTGCTTCTAAATGTTAACAGGGTAATGAATGTAAGAGTGAGTGCATACATTCTTTTGAGTTAGTGTTTCAGGTTTCCGTGGATACACTCCCAGTAGTGAAAGTGCTGGGTCATAAGGCAGTTCCATTTTTAATTTTTTGAGGAAACTCCATACTGTTTTCCACAGTGGCTGAACCAATCTGCATTCCCACCAACCTTGCAAGAGGGTTCCCTTTTCTCCACATCCCCACCAACACTTGATTGTTAATTATTGATTCTAGCCATCCCGACAGGTGTGAGGTGATATCTCATTCTGGTTTTAGTTTGCAGTTCTCTGATGATTAGTGACATTGAGCATCTTTTCATATGTCTATTGGCCATCTGTATGTCCTCTTTGCAGAAGTGTCTATTCAGGTTTTTTGCTCATTTTTTAATTAGATTGTTTGGGGGGAGGTTGAGTTGTATGGGTTCTTTATAATTTTTTGTAAGATTTTATTTATTTATTTTTAGAGAGAGGAGAAGGGAGGGAGAAACAGCAATGTGTGGTTGCCTCTCACATGGCCCTCATGGGGGGACCTGGCCTGCAACCCAGACATGTGCCCCAACTGGGAATCAAACCGGGACCCTCTGGTTCCGAGCCCATGCTCAATCCACTGAGCTACACCAGCCGGGCCCTTTATAAATTTTTGATATTAACTGCTTATCAGATGTATCATTGGTGAATTAGTCATCCCATTCAATGGGTTGTCTTTTCATTTTGTAGATGGTTTCCTTTAGTAGGTAAAAGCATTTTAGTTTCATATAGTCCCATTTGTTTATTTTTTCTTTTGTTTCCCCTGCCCAAGAGAACATGTCAGAAAAAAATATTGTTACAAGAAATGTCTGAGATTCTACTGCTTATATTTCTTCAAGGATTTTTATGGTTTTGAGTCTTACATTTCATTCTTTAATCCAGTTTGGGTTTATTCTTGTTGTGGTTTAAGAAGGTGGTCTAGTTTTTTGCATGTTTCTGTCCAATATTCACAACATCTTTTACAGAAGGGACTGTCTTTACTTCATCATATGTTCTTGCCTCCTTTGTCAAATATTAATTGACCAGAGAGGCAGGAGTTTATTTCTGGGCTCTCTATTCTGTTCCCCTGATTTATATGTCTGTTTTTATACCAGTATCATGCTGTTTTGATTACTATGGACTTGCAGTATAATTTGATGATAGCATGATTCTTCCAACTTTGTTTTCTCACAAGATTGATGAAGCTATTTGGGTTTTTTTGTGGTTCCATATAAATTTTTGTAATATTTTAGTTTTGTGAAATTAAGCTATTGGTGTCTTGATAGAAGTTGGATGAATCTATCAATCACTTTGGACATAGACATTTTAATAAGGATACTTCTTTCTATCCATAAACATGGTATACACTTCAATTTACTGGTATCTTCTACAGTTCTTTCTTCAGTGTCTTAAAATTTTCCAAGTACAGTTTATTTTCTTTTTTACATCCTTGGTTAAATTTATTACAAGGTACTTTTTATGCAGTTGTGAATGGAATTGTTTTCTTAGTTGCTCTTTCTGATAGTTCATCATTGGTGTATAAAAATACAACTGAGTTTTCAACATTTACTTTGTACCCTGCTGAATTCATTCATCAGTACAGTAACATTTTTGTGAAATCTTTAGGTTTTTCTATATACACTATGATGATGCAAATAATGACAGTTTTCCTTTATTTATTTATTTTTTCCAATTTGGATGCCTTTTTTTTTTTTTTTCTCATTCTTGTCTGATTGCTGTGGCTAGATTTTCAGACTATGTTGAATAAGAGTGGCAAAAGAGGACATCCCTATTTTGTTCCCAATCTTAAGGAAAACATTCTTAGTTTTTGGCCATTAAATGTAATGTTGGCTCTGGGTTTCTCATATATGGCCTTTACTATGTTGAGGTATGTTCCCTCTATTCCCACTTTGCTGAGAGTTTTTATCACACATAGTGCTGGATTTTATCAAATACTTTTTCTGCACCTATTGACATGATCATGTGATTTTTATCCTTTATTTTGTTTACGTAGTGTATGTTTATTGATTTCTAAATATTTTATATACTAACTTTGTGTCCCAGGAATAAAACCCACTTAATCATAGTGTATAATCTTTGTAATGTATTTCTGTATCTGTTTGCTAATACTTTGTTCAAGACTTTAGTATTTATTTTCATCAGGGATATTGGTCTATAATTTTCTTTCCTTGTATTGTCTTTAGCTGGTCTTGGAATTAGCACAATGCTGGCCTCATAAAATGGACTTTGGAGAGTTTTCCTTCCTCTTGAACTTTTTGGAATAGTTTGAGAAAGATAGCTGTTAGTTCTTCTTTGAATGTTTGGTAAAATTCACTTGTAAGGCCTCCAATCCAGGACTTTTGTTTATTTGGAGTTTTTTGATTACTGTTTTAATCTCATTAGTTGTAATGGGTCTATTGAGATTTTCTGAATCTTTCTGATTTAGTTTTGGAGGGTTGTATATTTCTAGGAATCTATCAATTTTGTCCAGATTGTCCAATTTGTTCACATATATTTGTTCATAATATTTTCTTATAATCCCTTGTATTTCTGTGGAATCAGCTGTTACTTTTCCCCTTTCATTTCTGATGTTATTGATTTGGGTCCTTTCCCTTTTTTTCCTTGATGAATCTAGTTAAAGGTTTTTTTAATCTTACTTATCTTTCCAAAGAACCAGCTCTTGGTTTCATCGATCCTTCATATTGTTGTTCGTTGATTGGTTGGTTGGTTGGTT
>PVJI01024991.1:0-21132 GCA_004026765.1 Micronycteris hirsuta | reverse complement strand
TCAGAAAAATAGAAATTAACAGTGATTTCTGAGGTTTTTACTTTTATTCAGAGTTACTCATAAATGATGGTTGTATCGAGTCTTTAAGAAGAGCAGAGTTGTTTGGAAGTTGGCATGATTAAGAGTTTAATTTTTAAGTTCCTATTTTTCATCTACATGAAGATGTTAAAGAGTAGTTGAATACATACAAATCTGGAACTTAATGAAGAGCTTAAGGCTAGAGATATTAATTAGAGACTGCATTTAGGAGTTATTTAAAGTCACGAGTCTAGGCAAAGTGACCCACGTAATGAATACATATAGAATGAGAACTGGGCTGTGCTCTGGTGTACTGAATGATGATGATTACGACAATGCTATTTATTACTTACAGGATATGGAAAAAATCTCCCAATCTGACTAAAGTGTACCATTCCTTCTACTATCTACAATTAAGGCCTATTTTATGAATATGGTTTACAGGAAGTGAGTACATTGCCACATGTTTATTGTTTGCCCCCCCCACTAAAGTTTTCATCTAATTTTTGGTTCCATTCTACTTTTTCTTTGGTCATATTGCCATTCTGCTTCCTCTCCCTGGCCTCTACTACCACAAAGTAACCAGTCTCAGTGTGCCCACATACAGAATTTTCTTGTTAGTTCTCAGGAAAATTCAAAGTTTGCAGATATCGTCTCTTACTATTTGAACTTCCCAGAATCTCTTTTTCCACCCAAGTACTTAATGTAATTATTTCTCACGAACACATACATTTTGAGGAATGCTTATATGTTTTTCAAACAAATATTTTGACTAAATATAAACCTGATTTTAATTCTAATTTGTACTAGTAAAATCCTATATTTGATATTAGCTGTGAAATTGTCATGCAAAGTTTACAAAGTAAATTTATTAATAATTAATTTTAACTGTACTCTTTAATGCATTTAATGAGTTACTGAAAGATGAATCTGTAGAACATTATGCTAAGTGAAATAAGCCAGGCAGTGAAAGACAGATACCCTATGATCTCACCTATAAATGGAAACTGATCAATGAAACAAACAAGCAGGAAAAATATAACCAGAGACATTGAAATAAAGAACAAACTGACAGTGACCAGAGGGGATGGGGGACGGGAATAACGGGGCAAACAAGAGGAAAGGTTGTGAAGGAACATGTATAAAGGACACATGGACAAACCCAAAGGTGGAGAAAATCAATGGTGGGACGTGGGGATGAAAATGCTGAGGGAAGAGAAAATAAGTGGCAAGGAAGGTTCTATAGAAATATTTGAAGTTGTTTAAAAGGAGTTACCTGTAATGCAGCTACTCAAAATACTATCTCATAATTGAAAAATGGGTTGTAGAGCATATAATGCAGTTTAACTGGTGGTCCTGGTGCTGTGCTTCACTTACTCTTTTTTTTTTTTTTAAGATTTTATTTATTTATTTTTTTAGAGAGAGGAGAAGGGAGGGAGACAGAGAGGGAGAGAAACAGCAATGTATGGTTCCTCTCACATGGCCCTCACAGGGGACCTGGCCTACAACCCAGGCATGTGCCCTGACCGGGAATCGAACCGGGACCATCTGGTCCCCAGCCCGCGCTCAATCCACTGAGCTACACCAGCCAGGCTCACTTACTTTTTAATAACAGTGGACTAAACAATGTGAGGAAGGAACCTCCTGTTTAAATCTATAACATGTAATTTTAACTGTGCAAATGCTGGTGTTGATGACAATTATGCTCTAAGCTTGCATGTGATTATTATCATCCCTTAAGTGCAGGGCAGGACATCATTTGCATAATACATTCACTCATCTACTCACTCTAAGTCTTCACTGCATTGTTACATTGTTGCTCTCTTGTCTCAGAATGTCTGTTACAGCATGTCTCCATTGTCTTGTCCATACCTCACATTTTAATCTTTCTCTATTCCGTGGTTCCCATGCACTTGGATTTCAACCTATTTATTCCAAGCCTAGATTCTAATAATTTGCCAATTTTGGACTTTATCTTACCTTCAATGTTGTAGATCTACTTGATTTTTATTTTTTTAGAATTATATTACCATAGGCTAAATGTTTATGCTCTGCCCTCCCACCCCACCCCCATTCCCAGTTTATGCGTTGAAACACAAATCCCCAATGTGATTATATTTGGAGATGGGAACTTTGGGAGTTAATTAAGTCATAAGGGTAATAAACTCATTATCAGATTTTAAAAGGAGACACTAAAGAGTTAGCTACTGTTCTGTCTTTCCACCATGAGAGGAGAAACCAGGAAGGGTGCCCTTACCAGATGCTGGATGTGCCGGCTCTTTGATGTTGGCTTTCCCAGCCTCCAGAACTGTGAGAAATGACTGTTTAAGCCACCCGGGCTATGATATCTCTGCGGTAGTAGACTGAGTTAAGATACTAATGCTTTAGTGTCTGAGAGAGACCCCCTGTGCTTTTCAGAACTTGGAACACAGACTTTGGAGAGATGCGTTCCTTCACAGTCATTTTCAAACCATTTTGAGATATAATTTCATACCACACAATTTATTTAAAAGTGTACATGTAGAGTGCATACATGCCATTTAAAAGTGCACAGCTCAATGGATTTCAGTATATTCACAGGTATGCAGACATCATCTCAATCAGTTTTGTAACATTTATGTCCCCCCAAAAGAATCCCTATGTTGCATAGTCATCTGGCATTATAAATAGAAAAATTATAAAGATTTGGGATATAGAAGTGTGGGTTTTGGGTAGGGAGAGGCGGTTTGCAATTGCAGATAGAGTTGTACAGAAAGGCTGAGGAGGCAGTATCTCCGTCAAGACCTGGAAGAGGTAAGCTAGTTGTGGCCTTTACTTAGAGTGAGCTGGGCATTCAAAGCCCTCTTTCATGATTGCTTACAAATACTTTTGTTGGTGGCACTTGATGAAATAAAGGGCCCAAGTCTCTCTACAGTACAGTGTTCTGAGTAAAGTGTCTTGTAACTGAAACTTTCTAGAAAGACCTTTTCTTTTCTTTCTTTTTTTTTTTCATCATGAAAATCTTTACTTGTGGAGAATCATGAGTCGACAGGACCAGCACACACAGACTCGACCATGCTGAGACAGCATTTTACGTTTACAAACACATCGCATGTGCACAGTACTCAGGACTGGTCACCACGATACCGATGCAACCAATGGGCCCACTGCCTGAATCTCACAGAGATTGTCTCCCTCACAGCTGAGACTCAGGGGCCATGTGCTTTGTTCTCAGTGCATTACAATTCCTGAGAAGCCTCCATCCAGAATCAGGAAGGAGCAGGAGGGCATTGGCTAGGCTCACAGCACCTCAGTCTTCTTGTTGGTCCAACTTCGCAATCATTGGTTGAAATGCCAACTAAAATTCTGAATAAGAAGATATACAGTTATGCTATTAAAAGCGTTCACAACATCACCTGGCCTACACTGAGTAGATTAAGGATCCGTGTCCAGTTCCCCAGAATTAACATCTACACCTTCCAACACCAAGACAAGGGTTGCAGCATGGGCTCAGGGTGGTCCCACTGGGAAGGGCTCGCCCTCATTTGCAGGCCATGATGTCCAAGGCAGGGCAGGAGACCCTCAGGCCTCAGGAAGGAAACTCCTACATTTCTTTAATATTAAATGTGGAAATGCCTAAATACGAATATTAATTGCAATGATAACAATAATAATATGCAATGCCATATCAACAGCTATCTTTCCTTTCCTGTTTCCAAGAAGGCTCTCCCCACACAGTGGATTGTCTCTCCGATGGGCTAACGCCACAACGCTGGCTCTGCTTCCAACTACTTGCTGGGGCTGATAGGAGCTTGCCATTTCCCTTCCCAGTAATTTCTGATATTGATGTTGTAAAGTGGCTCTGTGATGGATAGGGGACCGAGTGACGCTTCATTGCCTCAGATCATCCCATACTTGTTATCTCTTTCTAATGAACGGAGGGCACACGATGAAGGAGGTTAACAGGCGCGGAACACCCTGGGAGACACTGCGCAGTGCTAAACGAGCACAGCGTTCCTTTCCCTCCAACTTCTCAGTCACCGTAGCAATTATGTCATCTCACTAATTATCCCCTTGCAGATGTATACATGTGACTTTGTGGGCAAGGAACACTGCTACGGGAGTAAGGGATTGATAAGCAGTCGTCCCTGTAAAGGGGCTGTGATGACTCTGAGTATTCAGTCTAAATGTCTCTGATTTTTCCAAGCATTGCTGGAATGTCTGTTTACACAATACTGTGGACAAATATGCATTAAAAGACTAGACATGCCCTATTTCACTTCAATATAATGAAAGAAACAGTCATATAACCAACATCAAGCTTTGGAAATAAAACAAACCCTCCCCTTTGAAGGTCCCTGGGTGCCTCTTCACAAAGACATTGCTATTTATTCCCTTTTGATGGTAACCACTAATCCTAAGTATTTTATTAATTATTTTCAGCATTTATTAGTAATTTTATCATGTGAGTATCACTTAGCAATATATTGTTTATTTTTTTTCTGGTTTTGACCTTTATATAATTGGAGTCCTACTAAAAGTATTATTTTATAATTTGTTTGTATGCATTTTCTTGACATTGATCTATGTCATATAGGCAAACATATGTAATATACATACCTATATATACACTAATATAAACTAAATGAACACATAAACATATATGTACTCATATCTATATGTACATTTGTACATATGTATGTATATATGAATTTTATTTATACATTAAACCATACTTCTATAAACACTCCTGTACATGCTCCTGTTTAGAATTGAGGATATTAGGAGTGGATGTCTGGATTTTATCATATGGTTCCTCTTTAGTTACTAGGCCGTACAAAAAAAGGCTTTCCAAAGTGATTGTAGCAAATTTGTACCATCATTAACTCATGGCATGTATACTCTATACACTTAACATTGTCATATCATTTTCAAAAATACCTAGGCTATTTGTTTAAGACAGATAGTATTACATTGTTCAGCCAAATGTCAAAATACATAAATTCCATCTGTATTTCTTATCTTTGAGATCTCAAGTTTTACAATGTCAAACGACAGTCACTGGAGTTAAAACTCAACTCTGTCTTCCTGCTGCTCCTCATCTCTTCTTCCCTATTGTTTTTCTATGATTATTATGAAGAAATATGAGTCTCTTTTGCTCTCCCATTCTCACGCATGTGACACCATAGTTCATGAAAAGGACAGTGCCATCGGCAAGGAAAACATCCTTCTGAGTCCCAGTGCTCCTGGCCTTGGGCGATCACCTAACCTTCTGTTGACTCAGCCAGTTCATCTGTAAGAGGGAAGTAACAAAGCCTATTGATAATATAATAGGTGCTGTAAACACCAAAAATTCTGCATACACAGGCCTGGCAATGTGCCTGGTACATTTTAGGCTGTTATAAAATAAAGTTAACGTTTTTATTACTGCAATTTCAACCTTGCAGCTTTTTTGACAATCTCTTTTCTTTTTGTCCTCCATTGACCAATTTCATTTTATCTTTCTACAAAGAGTTTTGAAATTGGGTACAGTTTATACATCGAGAATAAAAATGTCATATTTTAAAAACTGACATTTTATGGAACTACGTATCTGTAGCTTAAGTCCCAATATTTTTACTGTTTTTCTAGTTCATAGGTATTTTTGGTTAAACTATAGTAATTGGCAGGGAAAATGTTTTCCTTTTAAACTGAGAAACAAATCATGGATCTGTTATGTAATTTTGGAAAGGGTAAAAGACAATTGTCATGACTTGCCCTTTATTGTTGCATAAACAGCGGGTACTGCATTGAAATGGCAGATAAAATAAGTCCCTTAAATGCAACTCCTAGAAATAAACTTGGCTTTTGAATACATCGAGCATTGTCTTTTGCACAAACCGTGTGCCCTCACTTGTGTCTACCTGAAATGAAATCACACTGCCCAGTTGCATTTATACCCGGGAGTGTATGCATGACTAGTGGGAAGGGCTGTGAAAAGACATTGGCAAGGGTCCAAAGCATCTCCTCAAAGATCATCCAGCCAAATTTTCTAAACTCAAGACACTAAATTCAGGAGAGCATCAAACCCTACTCACTGGGGAAAAGTGAAATTGGTGCTAGTTAATTAGTTGCTGCTAACTCTGGTGCCCAGCCCCTTCGATACCTACTTAGGTCGTTAGGTAATAAAGTTGACCAAGAAAGTGTAGGGATTTACCTACTCAATCTTTAAATCATTGCAGTGGGTATTGTTCTGTGGTCTGGAGATGTCAAAGCTCTACTTCATGCAACAGCAGGACTGAGTGTGATGGTGGAAGAGAAGCTGAAGAGAACACTGTGAAGAATTGTAATATTCATGTTGATTGTGTCTCACTTGCCAGTGCCCAGGGACACTTGGAGGAGTGTGTGCTTCTAAGGGACAAGAAGTCCCCTAGCTGAGAAGAAAGTGGATGCAATGAGTTATTTAAATTTCTGTTTAAAAAGTAACCAATTTACATGTATCGTGCAATCTAGGGAAAATTTGTGTTGGACTGAGCTATGAAGATTAGCAGCATATTATCATATATTTAGCTAATTCATATATGATTTAAGATCAGCCATTGCATTAGTATTTCTGACACGCAATCCCATGTTTTATGTGAACAATTACATGGAAAACAAAAATATCAACTTGCATCAGACCTTCTCAAAATGTATATATTTTTTTACATTGGAGTGGCAGATTAAATGAGCTTTTTTAAAAAGATTTTATTTACTTCTTTTTTTCTTTTTTTATTGCTGTTCAAGTAAAGTTGTTTCCATTTTACCACCACCACTTCCACCGAACCCTCCTAGTGCCATCTCTGACCCTCAATCCTAGCCCCCTTTGATTTTGTCCATGGATCCTTCGTACATGTTCCTTGATGACCTTTCCCCTTCTTTCCCCCGTAATCCCCTTCCCCTTCTCCTCTGGTCACTGTCAGTTTGCTCTTTATTTCAATGTCTCTGGTTATCTTTTGCTTGTTTTTTTGTTTTATTAGGCTCCACTTATAGTTGTCATCACATGGTATTTTCTTTTCTATTTTAAAGATTTTTAAAATTTATTTTTAGAGAGAGGGGAAAGGAGGGAGAAAGAGAGGGAGAGAAACATCAATGTGTGGTTGCCTCTCATGTGGCCCCCACCGGGGACCTGGCTTGCGCAACCCAGGCATGTGCCCTGACTGGAAATCAAACTGGCGATGCTTTGGTTCACAGCCCCCTCTCAGTCCACTGAGCTACACCAGCCAGGCACATTATATGGTATCTCTATTTTACCTCCTGGCTCATTTCACTAAGCATAATGCTCTCCAGTTCCATCCATGCTGTCACACAGTATAGGAGCTCTTTCTTTCTTTCTGCTGTGTAGTATTTCATTGTGCAAATGTACCATAGTTTTTTGATCCACTCATTTACTGATGGACACTAAGGTTGCTTCCAGCACTTGGCTATTGTAAATTATAAACCTGAACACATTGGTGTGCATAGGTTTTTTTGAATTGGTGATTCGGGATTCTTAGGGTGCCAGCAGTGGGATCGCTGGATCAAAAGGCAGTTCCGTTTTTAATTTTTTGAGGAAATTCCATAATGTTTTCCACAGTGGATGCACGAGTCTGCATTCCTACCTACTGCAGTGCACTAGGGTTCCTTTTTCTCCACAATCTTGTCAGCACTTATTGTTTGTTGATTTGTTTATCATGGCCATTTTGGTCGGTGTGACAACCACTTCAAATTATAATAAAATTATTGGCAATTCACAAATGTTTAGTTAAGGTTTCAGAGTTAGAAATGAGTTTTCAAAAACGTTGATTATTCAGGTATTGTGATATACTTAAGTCAAAATCTACTTATCAAAAAATAGCATTGGCTAATCTTTAAATCGAAAGAATAAAACATTTATAAAACAATATTAAGTGAGATCTTTTATGGAAATATGAGTTCAGGAATTGTCTAGGAATGAATATGGTTAGAATATTATCAGAAGTACTTGACAAATATTTCAATTATCATAGAAAATAATATCAGCACTTTAAATTTAGTAGGAACTTGATATGGGCAGAGTCATATAGCTTCCTAATGTTTGATGAAGATCTTACCACCAATATGATTATCTTTGGAAATAAGTCCTTTAGAAGGTAATTAAATTGAAATGGGTTCATTAGACTGGTCCTCTAATCTAATAGAACTGGTGTACTTATAAGAAGAGGAGGAAACACCAAATTGCTTGCTTTCTGTGTGCCACAAGAGAACTCAGGGAGAATGAAGCTGTCTATAAATCACAGGGGGATCCTTTATCGGAAACAGAAATACTGGTATCTTATCTTGGACTCCCCAGCCTCTGGAATGTAGAGAAATAAATTTCCATTGTTTAAGTCACCTAGTCCATGGTTCTTTGTCATGGCAGTGTAAGCAAACTAATTCAGAACCGTACTATTATAGGTAATGACATAAAAATGTTTTTATGCTGGAAAATGTTATAGGATTTAAATATTAAAATACATATTTTTGTTGAATTGTACCTATGTACCAAGCCCTACCTACATGAGGTAACACTATGATTTTCCCCATTTACTGATGGGGAACATGAGGTAGAGGGAAAATTAAGTAATTTTTCTGAAATCAGTTGAACACTGGAATGTGGGAGAGCCAGGGTTCTCAGTTTGGCAATTTGGCTCAGGAATCCATGCTCTCTTCACTTACCAGTAAATGAGAGCCTTTACATTTTTTCTCAAATGAAGTTATTCCACCAGTGGTGCTTCCTTTTATGTGATTTTATTTTGAATCATCTCTTGGGTTAATTGAAAAGAGTAGTTTATGAGTTATGAGTTTCAGAAAATTAGTTTCATTACTTCTCCTAAATGATCAATTATTCGTAATATAAAATTGAATGTGTAAACTACTTTCTAAAGTGCTATATTTTTATTAAGAACATAAACTAATCTAGACCATAGATATTATGGTAATTTTACAAGCACTGTTCTCTAAATGCATCTGACAAAGAAATACCTTGTCTTAAATTTTAGTATGCTGTAAAGCCATCTAACCAGAAATTAGGAGGCATTCATTGTCCTGCATTCATCTCATTAACTAGTCTTGTGTCCTGAGCCCTGTCTTTAAATATTTGAAGATTTTTTTCTTTTTGCAGTGTATAATGTTGTTGTAATATTTGCTTTGGTTATTGCCAGTATGCTGAAAATCAAAGGAGAAGAGTGATTATCCCCTACGTTTTAGCTGTATGTTGTTGTAAGATACTTCGTAATCAAGTACCATATTTTTCAGACTATAAGACATACTGTTTTCCTCCAAATTTAGGAGGAAAATGGGGATGCATCTTATAGTCTGAATGTAGCTTACCTGGCTCGCATTGGTGAAATATTATGTTATTTATGTTATTAAATATTTTACTACATTTTTGCTTCAATTTTTTTTTTCTATTTTTCTCCTCTAAAACTTAGGTGCATCTTACAGTCTGAAAAATATGGTAATCATCTCCTTGGGAATGAGAGATGTCAGGCTTATATATCCAGACATACTATGTATACATAGATATAGTATGTCCAGAAAATGTCCAGCCATTGTTAATATAACTAGAATGGTTTGCATGACATCAACGTAACCTAGCAGCCAAGGAGAGTGGACTGGAATGCGCATGCATGAACAATGATGATTTTGTTGTACTAGTCAGTGGGGGCAGTAGATGCTGCTGAGTGAGTGTGTGAATTGTGTGGCCATCACATCCAAAATGACTGAGTCAGTAGAGTAACGTATCTGCATCACATTTTTCGTTAGGCTTGAACATTCCTCTGCAGAAACTATTCAATGATTCAGAAGGCTGTGACTATGGGTAACTGGTGATTGACAGCTTCATCACAACAATGTGCCTATTCATGTAACAGGTTTTATGCAGAGTGTTTTGTTGAAATATCAAATCACCCAGGTAACTCAGCCCCCCTACAGCACAGATTTGGCACCCTGTGACTTCTGGCTTTTCCAAAAGCTCAAATCACCTTTGAAAGGGAAGAGATTTCAGACTGTCGATGAGATTCAACAAAATATGATGGGGCAGCTGATAGCAATTGGCAGAACTGTGTGAGGTCCAAGGTGTCTACATTGAAGGGGACCAAGATGACATTGTCCTATGTACAATGTTTTTATTTCTTGTATCTTCTTCAATGTCTCTGTTTTTCATATTTAATGGCTGGATACATTATGAATATATACATATCCACATATACACACACACATATACATCCATATTTGTGTATATATGTGTGTGTGTATCCAAATAACATATTGACATATATCCAAATAACACATTAAGATGTATGTTATTTGATTTTCTTTTCACCTCCTTCATCTAGTCCTCCAAAACCCCTCCCCTCTAACAGCTGTCAGTCTGTTCCCTGAATCCGTGCCTTTGTTTCTTGTTTGTTCATAAGTTTAGTTTGTTCATTATATTCTACAAATATGTGAGATCGCATAGTATTTATCTTTCTCTGACTCATTTATTTCACTTGGCATAATGGTCTCCAGTCTATCCATGTTGTTGCAAAGGGTAGGAGTTCTTTCTTTTTTCATGCCTGCATAGTGTTCCATTGTGTAATCGTACTTGTTTTTTTACCTACTCATCCACTGATGAAAATTTGGGCTGTTTCAGCATCTTGGCTATTGTAAATAATGCTGCACATAGGAGTTCGTAGATTCTTTCAGATTAGTTTTGGGGAGTCTCATGATATACCCCAGAACCAGGATCACTGGGTCAAAGGGTAATTCCATTCCTAACTTTTTGAGAAGATTTAAAAATGTATTTGTTTGTCTGATGCATTTCTTTTTACAAGTTTTCAGAAGCTATTTAATTCTCAAAATGCTTAATGTGCCTAACTTTAAAGTGTTTTGGCAAGAACTGTGCATTAACGTGTCTGTTTACAACATCATCAAGAATGTGCTGAATAAGTTTCGGTATGATATTGTTCACAATCCTTCGTCAGAGAGAAACTATATATTTTGTATATTCGCATGTAAGTACCAAATAAATGTATTTATGAAAAAGAGAAATAGAGTAATTCTCTTTTCCCTTCATACGAGCTAGTTTACTGGTTCATTAAAATAAAGTGTGTTCAGCAAAAGGATGCTCTTTTTAATCAATGATAGGCAAATGACACACACGATTCAGGAGCTCAATTGGAACCTAAATAAAGTAAATCACACTAGTAAGCAGACTTTAATGTGATACTAGATAACTTCCCGAGTGAACAGTCCATGCAACTGCAGTGTGGGCTCCGTGCTGAGAGAGCAACTGGGAGTCGCCATTAAGTGCAGGATTTCTTTCATCAAGTCTTAATATTTTTAAATATCTGCAGTCTCTCTGTGTCTCCTCTGCACACTTTTCTTTATTTTATTTTTTTCTAGTTCTAGGAGAGTCAGGTATCTCTCTGTGACCTTACTTTAATTTGATTTAAGCATCTATACAAAGGCTTCTTGGGCACATTGTGAAATAAAGTGATTTATTTTTCCATTATTACCTCAGGGAATTATGCAGCATCCTGCACATAAATTCCAATGAGAATCTCATTCACGTGCACAGTAACAAAAAGAAAAGTCAATTCTAGAGACAAAAAAATTGAGTAGTAAGGCAACAGTGAAATTGGATCATGTATAAACATTAAATTATCCTTGTAGATGTCTGTCTGTACTTATTTTTATGTAATTGTTTCACTTTAACATTGGAAAGTTTAGTGATTGATATTTCCTAGTGACCCTAACAAAGTAATATTTTGATGATCTTAGTAAACTACACCTACTACAAAATTGCTTTTAATAAAATATAACAAAATAAAAAAAATTACTAGGTGTTTTGACTAACGTCTTTATTACTACAACTTACATTTTTGTCATTCTCGTTTTTATAGCTATCATGCCCACAAATAAGATTAACCTGGTACCATAAATATCATGAACTTTATTATTTTATGAGTCAACTACCTTTCTTTAATACCAGTGTCATGGGTTTTACTCACAGACCCATCTGACCCTTTTTCAAAGAAATGTCGTCCCAAGGTCATGGGCTAATGAAAACTTAGGAATCGCACACACACACACACACACACACACACACACACACACACATCAGAGCAAATGAAGCAGAATGACTAGAGAGCATACTTCCTTAAGGAGCTGCCCAAATGCTTTATCCTCATGCCAATGAACAAATTGTGTTATTCTAGCAGTCGGAAGACTTTAAATATTTATATATCATTTAGCTCAAGAGTAACTCATGAAAGTTAAATAACTGATTTTTCATATAATGTTTCATTTATGAATGGAGGAAGGATAAACTACACATTATTATTTCTGTAGAAAAGTATTTGAATTTATTTGCATTATTTTGCTCTGTTACTGATGTATATTGATACATGATATATTGAAGTTTTCTTCTTGCAAACAGTGACTTTACTTCAATATTTATATGACAAATATTTGGGATCTTACTATATCCCAGGCACTCTGCAGAGAGCTGGGCTACAAAGATGGAGGCCACCTTTGTTCCTGACTTAGCAGTAGATATGACTGTAAATAGATAAATAAAATCCATTCGTTCTGTCCAAACACGCACTGAGTTCCTCTTGTACCAGCTGCTAGTCAGGGCACTGGAGACACAGCAGTGAACAAGGCTGACAAAGACCTTCTCTCCTGAGTTTATATTTTACTATGATGAAACAGTTTAACAAGTAAAAATACATTTTAAAATATCAGAAAGTAGATCATGTGGTTTTGGAAGGCTTCTTAGTGGAGACATTTGCTTTGACTTGATACAGAAAGGCACAAGGGGCCAACCATGTAATGACAGGTGAGAAGAGCATCATAACAGAAAGTTTGGTTAATGCAAAGCGCTTAAGGGAAGTATATACACAGTGTCTTCAAGAAAGCAAATTAAGTCTAGTGTGTCTGAGACAGAGCAGGTGATGGTGAAATAAAGTGGAGGCAGTAGGCAGGAGCACATCAGGGAGAGCTTTAAAATAAAAGATTCTAATCCAGCATTACATGGAGGCTACTAAAGGATTTTAAGACTGAAAACTGGAAGAGAAATGCTTGGTTTACGTTGTACAAAGATGATTCTGAGGATCTACACATGGTGGCATGATAAGAAGCAAGGAGACATTTACAGCTGTCCACGTAAGACATACAGTGCTTGGGTAATGGTACAAATGAGAAGTAGATGGATTTGTATACTTTTCTCATTGGTAAGATGTGGACTTGGGAAGTAAAGCAAAATATTCTTTAAAAAATATACAATTTTTCATAGTAGTTGGCATAATACAAAATGATCAACTAATGCTCTGTGAGGAAAATGGAACACATTCCTCCTGGAAAGTGACAATTGAACTACCTAAAATTCAGCAGCAGAAAAAAATGAGATGCTAAGTTACAAGCACAGAGAGGAGCCAAGGATGTACACATCATGCTGGATAATTCTGGGTATTCCAATGTGATTAGAACGAAGATTTAGAGAAGAATGAGACATGCACTATAACCAGGATGAGACTGTGATTCTGAAAAAAAGTTTGAACATAGTCTACAGGAAATGGGAATGTAGAGAATATGTTTTAAGACTATTAAAATAATACATGACAGCCCTGGCTGGTGTAGCTCAGTGGATTGACCGAAGGGTCGCCGTTCGATTCCCAGTCGGGGCACATGCCTGGGTTGCGGGCCAGGTGTCCAGTGAGGGCCATGTGAGAGGCAACTGCACATTGCTGTTTCTCTCCCTGTCTTTCTCCCTCCCTTCCCCTCTGTCTAAAAATAAATGCATAAAATCTTAAAAAAATAATAATACATGACAAAATCATATTAGACTTTATGCAATTATTTTGAAAGGCTTTTTCATGTATACCATTACATTGAATCATATTGTGGGAGTGGAAAAAAAGGAAGCGGCATCCACTCTCCCAGGAATGCCAATAAAAAAAGACACTATCATAGAGGTTGGCAAACTAGTTAATTTCAGGGACAACTGAGACAGAGGTGATTCATATCAAATGGAGATGTTTTGTCTCTGTAGGCAGAAGAGCAGAATATTCAGAGATGTTTTTTTACAAGTAGTGTGTGCAGGACGCTCGGTACCCTGATGACAGTCTGTGCCCTAGCTGGCGGCAGTTCTGTCCTGGACAGCCTGCGGACCGCTCTCAGTTATTGTGGGCCGTGGTGAGACGGCTACTTTCAGACAGTGATTTCCAGTTCAATCAATGGGGATTCGAAAGACAGGTTAGATGTCATCTCAGAAAGCTTTAAAAAAATTTCCCCGACACATTAGTAATTATGGGCAATGATGGAACTAGGGTTCAGGTGTTCCAGCTTCCTATAACACCAGTGGTTGAACTGACCAAACTTTTACGACCTGTGCTGTTCTCTGCTTCATGCCAGGATGCTCTGTTGCCTGTAATTCCTCTCCAGACACACACCTCTGCTGCTCAAACTTCTACTTCAGTTCATGTTATGTTCACTTGATGAAATGTACTTTCTTCTAATCTCCATCTTTCTTAGAGCAAACTACTACTTATTATTGGGTAGTTTAGCTGAGACATCCCTTTCTGGCCTCTGTCACCATCACTCCTGACTGCACAGGTGCCCAGCATGTCTGTAATTTTCTGAACACCCCTCTAGCATCAAGGTAAAATATTTATGTGTTAAGCTCCATAACTAGACTCTCGGTGGCTTGATGACTGTTGTATTGACTATTTGTAATCCAAACCTTAATATAGTTTCTGACATATAGAAACTGCTCCATGATTTATTTTTATTAGTTCCTGCATCACACATGCATGTCCATGTGAGTGCATGTGATCAGTCTGAGCCCTACTCCTTGGTTCTTTCACCAGGTCTTATATCTTATATAAAATATACATATTTTATATACACAAAATATATAATGTTCTGCCAGAGGCATTGCAGGAAACATAATAATAACAACAATACAACAGTAACAATAAGTTTAATTTGAAAAAGTGTTACTGCACTCTATTTGGTTTATAATGTTGATATTGCTTTTATTTTTTTTCTCCTTGAATGCCATAGTTACTGACCAGAAAAGTTTTTTAATAAGTTTTCATTAATATATTCAATATACTTTGATGACTGCAACTCTTAGTTACAATTAAGAAGAAAAAATGTGCATATCAACTAAAAAAATTAAAAAGTACTAGTGTGTTGATTTTTTGCAAGAGGCTTTAATGAGACCATGATCCTTAATCATCTGCGGATCATTAGAGAGGAAGCACAATCTGCATCAATTTGATGTGCGGCTGGGCAATTTTCTGTGCTTTATTCCCTGACTATAAAATTGGACACTTGTCCTGTGCTTGTCCTGCACTTTGCAGCATCTGTGCCTATCACCGGAGATGTTTAGTTTCTGTTTTAGTTTTCCATTTACTTTCTTTTGAAGTGATTATCACAAGTGCTGTAAAGGATTTTTAAGAGTTAAAGTGCAACTGGTCACACAGAGTTGACATCTACCTCCAAGGTGACAGAGGGTTGGTACTGCCTAGGGATGGGATCAGCACAAACCGTTTTCTGGGCATGTGGTCACAGAGTGTAATTTAACAGAAAAGTTGACTTTTCATCAGTAATATCAACACTTACATAGGTTTTTTTTTAATAATTGTAATGTTACCTTTTTTTACGGTCAGTAATGGGTGGTTGTGTCTCAGCATCTCTTTTTTATTGAGATATAATTGACATATGTCATTATATTAGTTGAAAGTACAAAACTTAATAATTTGATAAATGTGTACATTGTGAAATACACAGTAAGTCCAGTTAGTGTTCATCACCACAGAGAGTTATAATTTCTTTTTCTTATGATGAGCACTTTTAAGATATCTCTTTTAGCAACTTTTAAATATACGATCCAGTATTATTAACTATAGTCACCACAGTTTATATTGCATCCCCAGACTTATTTATTCCTAACTTCAAGTCTGCACCTTTTTACTACCTTCACTCATTTGTCTACTCACGACCCCCTGCCTCTGGCTACCACCAATCTGTTCTCTGTATCTGTGAGCTCAGCTGTTCGGGTATTTTTACATTCCATCTATAAATGAGATCACACAATATTTGTTATTCTCTGTATGACTTATTTCATTTAACTCAATGCCCTCAATTTCCAGTTATGTGTTTCACATGGAATTATTTCTATCTGTTTATGTTTATGGCTCAATAATGTTTCATTGTACACTGGGGTGAGCAAAGATAATTTTAAAGTTGCAATATAGATAAATAACACAATAGTTAATAAATAATAATACAAGAATAAACTGTTTTGCATACTCACGACTGTAAACCTATTTCTGTCCATCCCTGTGTATTCAGTATCTCTTCTTGGATATAACAATTTTGGGGATTCAAAGAAACACTCTATGTTGATATTTTTGTAAGGAAAATAATAATAGAATGAGCTGTTTTAAATATTTCTAAAAATCTAAAGAATTCCTTATCTTTCATACACTGAAATTACACATAATTATAATAATTAAAATATTAGTATAGGTGTGAATAAACATAAGAATGCTGGCCATCGGGGTAGCATTAAAACAGGAGTCTTAGTGCCACCTGGGTTACTTTGGTGACCTTCCTCTCCTGAGCCAACTGGTCAGCACGCATTTTTGCTGTGGGATTTAGTCTTCCTTTAGCATCACCACCTTAAGCCAGACCAACAGCAAAGTCCTGAAGCATCGATCCGACTGCTCCCTGTGTGCCGCTCCTTCTCTTCCAGTGTCGCAGAAAGTGCCTGCGCATTTGTTCAGTCCCCTTTAAAACACCCCAAGGGATGCATACCATACACTTCAGCCACATGAAGTGGGAAATCTGATGACTTTTTAGTATATTCAGAGTTTTACCACTATAACCACAATTTATGTTAAAAACACTTTCCACAACTTAAGTTAAAAATGTCAGACCATCCCCCTCATAAATAAGTCCCTCTCTTAAGAGTCACTAATTTGATTTCCGTTCTTAAACATCTTTTCTATTCTGGACTTTTCATGGAAATATCATCCTATCATATTTTAAGAAAGACTCCTTTCACCTAATATAATGATTTCAAGGTTAATCCGTATTGTAGTACATATTCATACTTCATTTTCATGGTTAAATAATATTCCATGAGGTGACTATAAAGTAGGTGAGTATAATGGAATTAGGTGAGTACACTCAGCTAACACAGTGCATTAGTGCACTGTATCAATCTATTCATTGGCTTCTTTAACATTTGGGCAGTTTATGCAACAGCTATTGCACGTAGTGTTACTATGAACATCCATATTCAAGCTTTTCTTTAAATATGTGTTTACATTTTTATTGCATAAATATTTAGGAGTGGAATTGCTAGAACATATGATAATTCAATGCTTAAGATTTAGAGAAACTTACAAAATATATTCCACAGCAGCTGAAACAATTGACACATTAGAAACACTTATGTAGAAATACTTATGCTCATTAGAAACATATAAGGTATCAGTTTCACCACATATTCACTAACACCTGTCACGATCTATCCTTTTAATGGTAGCCACTTAACGAGTACAAAATGATTTTGAGATTGGTTACCTAAACATTAAAGGTGTTGAACGTATTTTTATATGTTTATTGATAATATTTATTTTATTTGGAGAAATGCCCTTTCAAATTCTTTGTTAATCTTTTTATTTGGGTTGTTTTTCTTTTGTTACTGATATGGATATATTTTTAAATATGTTTAAATTAAATCCCCTTATCATTTACATAATTTGCAAGCATTTTCTCCTGTTGTCTGAGTTGACTTTTCACTTCTGTGATAATGGTGTGGGGTACAAATATTCTCATCTTGGTGGGCACCAAATTAACTCAGTTTTTCTTTTGTTGCTTGTGTTGTGGTGTCTTATTTAATAAGCCATTGCTTAATCCAAGTTCACAAAGATCTATCCCTGCATTTCTTCCATAAATTTCTTATTTTAGATCTTCTGTTGTCTAAGATCTATTTTGAGTAATTTTTTGACATGATTTCAAGGAGTTCAACTTCATTTCTCAAGTGTAAATATCTACTAG
This sequence comes from Micronycteris hirsuta, assembly GCA_004026765.1. Taxonomy (NCBI): domain Eukaryota; kingdom Metazoa; phylum Chordata; class Mammalia; order Chiroptera; family Phyllostomidae; genus Micronycteris; species Micronycteris hirsuta. The sequence continues at coordinate 3,057 of PVJI01024991.1, read as the reverse complement.
TTCCAGTATCATTCCTAGAAAAAAAAAGCAAAGCAAAACAAAAACTTTTGTTTCTATTGAATGTCTTGGCATCCTTTTCAAAATCAGCTAACCATAAGGGTAAGGGTTTATTTCCAGACTTTGAATTTTATTCCATTGGTCTGTATTTTTATTCTTATGAAGGTGCCATGCAGTCTTTTTTATTGCACTGAGCAGTAAATTCTGAAATTGGGAAGTGTGATTCCTTCAAATTCCTTCCCCATTTTCAAGACTGTTTTGTCTATTCTGAGTCCTTGGGTTATTGATTTATCTCATTAATTTTTTTTTCTATTTTATTTATCTCATCCAGTCTTTTTAAAAAGATTTTATTTATTTTATTTTTTAGAGAGGAGAAGAGAGAAAGAGAAACATCAGTGTGTGGTTGCCTCTCACACACACTCCCACTGGGGACCTGGCCCTGAACCTGGGTTCAGGTTCATGTGGGTTCATGCCCTGGGTTCTAGGGCATGTGCCCTAGACTGGGAATCGAACCAGTGACCCTTTGATTCACAGGCTGGAACTCAACCATGAGCTACACCAGCCAGGACATCTCAACCAGTCTTTGCTATGTCCTTTCATCTAGCTTTGGGTTTAAGTTGCTATTCTTTTTCTAGAAATAGTGATCATCTTCCCAATTTCTAAAAAAAAAAAAAAAAAAATCTGTGATTTTGGTAAATATGTAGATTAACTTAGGGAATGTTATATTAACAATATTCTTTTAATCTATGACTAAGATGTTCAATTTTCTTAGATCTGTGATATATTTTATTTTACAGCTTTCAGTGTGTATTATATTTTGATAACATTTTTCTATGGTGTTTATTCTTTTGATGTTATTATAATGAAAGTTTCTGATTACAATTTCATATTTTTATTATTAATGTGTGTGATTAAATTAAACACCTTGATATATGAAGATCATGTTTTATTATTTGAATTGAGCCAGCGTGATTACAAGTGGAAAAGAGAAGCCGGAACTTGGGGATTTGAACATGCTACATTCATGGCTTTGCAGGTAGAAAAGGGGCCATGGGCCATATGCAAATGGCCTCTAGTAACTGGAAAAGTCAAGGATAAAGGTTCTCTTCAAGAATCTCCAGAGGCAACGTAACTCTGCTGATACCTTGATTTTATTTTATTTCAGTAAAACTAAGTTCAGAATTCTGATCTCTGTGAGAGGTGGGGGTTGGGGGGCAGAAAGAGTGGTGGGGAAAAAATAGAGAGAGCTCTAACTGTGCAACAATACAAAATATTCTGGTACCCAGAACTGTAGGATAATAGTTATATCAGTTAAGCCTCTAAGTTTGTGGTAATTTGTTAGAGAAGTAATGGGAAAATAATGGAATGCATTTGGTGCATAATCCAAAAATTATGTAGTTTTGCCAATTATCACCTTTAAATATTCTACAATATTCATTAAAATGTCTTCTTTTCACCATAGATGTTTTGAGGTTTATTTATTCTATTCAATTTAATGTCAAAATGAATGTTTTTCTCACTTAATTAAAATTAAATAATGGACCTGTTTGATAATAATTTAAATGACACAAATGGCCTATTATTTGATCATTTATATAAATTTCATGTTTATCTGAATTATGGAAATATGTAGAATATAGAACTCTAAAATTACAAGGATACAATATTCTAAAAACTAGAATTTCATCAAGTTAACACATGATATTTTGATTTGCTACATTCTTACTGGTCTTTTTTTTTAATGTATCTTTTTGCTCAAATAATTGCTTTTGGCATAATGATTATTTTTTTTGTGATTATGCATTAGTGTTTTAGCTCTATTTATAGACTGTTAAGTGCATATAAGTTAAAATTGCTGTGTCTTTCTAATAATTTAAAAAATAATTATTATCCACAGCAACTATTTTTTTTTAGTTTTCACTTATTATTTTTCCTCATTGCAGATTGTTATTAAGTTCTTCCTTATTAGTTACTTCAGGGATATATTTTAAACATTATTTCTTATATTTCAGTATCTAATTTGTAGTTTCCTGTGGAATAGTCATTCTGGGTATTATTCTTCCATACTGATGGAATGAAAATGGTAATTTGTGACTTATATTTGACAATCGAACTTCATTTGCTATCCCAAAACTTAATATAATTAAAAATAAAACACTGGTAATATTGTTTTTACCAGTGTCTTGAAAGAATTTGAAATGGTTATCATGAATAAAATGATGATTAGGTTCTCTATACTTAAAATTGTTACCACGTTGACAAAAGATTCCTAGAGACAAAACACTGGTAAACAGCAGGGGAATTGTTTGTTTATAAAATATAAAATAAATTTGCAGTAAGTCTTCAAGTGTCATGAGAGATCTCATTCCATAGAGGACTGAAGCCCAAGTTTTGGTGAGAAGCACAGAGAAATAGTGGAAAATTTGGTATTCTGTAAAATTCAAATGCATTGAGGTATACGTGTGTTAATATCATAAAATAAGGGACAGATCATAAAATATTTGAATACCAAAAAATATAAATTGTAGAAATCCTGATTAATTTGAAAAGGTACAAATTACATGGTAAAAATTGCTAACCAGAAATGCATAGTCTAGATTTGTAGACAAACCCATGAAAGAATCAGTGAAAGGCCAGGTGTTGTACAGGTAAGACTAGAGTCGGTGCCTTGTGTAAAGTCTGCAGGAGCTGATGTCGTTTGGATCACAGGGATGGAGCTCGCTGCGTGATCTTGGTGATTTGTTCATTCGTGTTCTCACACAACCACGCCTCCTTTTTAAAAGAATTAGGCTAATTTTTGGTAATGTGCAACATAGGAACTATATAGTCTCCGTCTGAAAGTCAATGAAAGGCATGGATATGATAACAAATGAAAGGAATCTTCACTGATACGAATGAATCTAATCTGAGTCTACCATTGGAAATGTGGCTCGCATGAATAGGAAAAAGAAATAATTTAAAGTGATGAAGGGCTTTCTAAAGTTATGCCCAAGATATTTTTTAAAAGCACGTCTTTGAATAACCTACAGAAGTAGAATTACCCCTAGTTACTGACCCCTG
>PVJI01024990.1:0-21102 GCA_004026765.1 Micronycteris hirsuta | reverse complement strand
AGCCTCAGAAGACGACATCCCGGGGGGTGTCAGAACACTTGGATCACTGGAGCCTGGGATCACGTGTCACAGTTTTCAACAAGACAAAAAGGTGACCAGAAGCATCAGACCAATCAGCTGAATGTCTACACTTAGACTGGACTTGAATTTTTGAAGGATTGCCCACACGGATTCAATGAAAGAAGCCCACCTGCCTGTCGTTTTCTTAGACTATGAGATCAGAGGGCAGAAAGACGCTTTGGTTTTTGTGGTTCAACTTGGCTGTTGTGAAGCCATTGCATTTTTACTTCGGATTTTGAAAAAAGAAATCATTGTGCCTAGGAGGGACTGTGTACTGAATGGCACTAAAACCAAGGGGGTTTGTGGTTTGTAGAGCAAAACTGAGTCCAAGAATTGGAGTTTGCTCAGTGGGCACTGGTAGGAGATTTTCCCTCCCCATGGTAAAGTCCCCTGCCCTGAGCGGGAACCGATCATGAAAGGAGACTCTTCCAGTGGGAAGGATGAGTGGCCCAGCAGCTCTCCCTGCCCCTCTGGGCCCTCACTCTGGGACCCAGCTACCCTGCTGGCCCGGGGCTGCTCCCCCTTTACTGACGGCCCCCAGAACCCCCCACAGGGACACCATGAAGCACCCCTGGTTCCCCAGAGCCAGCCAAGGCAAGCTGGATTTTTAGAAAGACATTTTACTAAATGTTAAAGGAGAACAAAAGGAAGATACCTACAGAATGAGAACTGTAACCAAGGACAACACCCAGAGTCTGGCTCCTGACGCTCCCCGAGGTGGCCTGGGCCCAGAGGTTCCAGTCCACGCCAACCCCGGCTGGCCTGGCTCCACATCTCAGCCTCCACTCATGGGGCTCGAGATTCTTGTCACTGCTGCTCCAAGGCCCCCTCCCTGACCTCTTGACCCTTCCTGGGGTCAGATCACAGAATCCAAGGACCGATTCCCTGCTGCCCTTTATCCAGGACCTTCCTCTTTCATTTTTACATCTTCTGAGACAGTTCCCTGTTTAAATAAGACACGCCCAAACACTGCCGGCCGAGGCGCTCAGGAGTCCAGGGCAGACCCCTATGGCGGCAGGGACACAACCGGGGGCCTGTGTTTCCCCCTCTCTGCAGTCTGAGCCCTGCTCCAGTCGAGTCAGCCTGTTCTCAGAATCCCTCCCTGGCCCTCCCCTTCGGCCTCGAGTCACCGTGCGGCTTACCTCCCATGCCCCCGCCCCCACAGCCCCCGCCCCCACAGCCCCCGCTAACGCTTCCACAGTGGTGAGCCGGGCAGACAGAGCGGTGAAGCGCTCCCCTTGTCTGTAGAGCAGTCACCCTTTCCCACTGGTCCCCTCACACGTGGGGTGAGGGCTGGCGGGACACGGGCCTGGAGGCCAGGAAACCATGTCCTGCTCGGCCATGTAGCTCTAGGCAACGCGCTGGTGCTCGCTCAACCTCAGTCTCCTCATCTGCAAAGCGCTGGACTAGCCCATCTGTAGGGGGCTTATCCTACAGCTCCGTGGGGAGCCGAATGCCACAGTGACCTCTGTGACGCAGAAAAGCTGTAAAGGACTCGGGTGCCCAGCTGAGACGTGGGACCCTTGCTCAGGTGGGTCACAGGAGTGCACCTGGGCCTTCCTCGGAGCTCAGCCCTCTCGCAAGGGAGAGAGAGGGCAACGCTCGCAGTCAGGGCACTCGGAGGAGGGCCTACCGCATGCCGGGCGCTGTGCCGGGCCCTGGAGAGTCAACAACGGACCAGAAGCTGTCCCTGCCCGTGAAGGGTTCGTGGACCCCTGGGAAATGCTGTATAAAAACACACAAATGTCACACCGTGGGAGATACTGAAACAGTATTAGGGTCTCACTAGGAGGGACTGACTGGGACAGCCCACGACAGAGGCACCTTGGAGCTGGGTGACTCAGTCTGGCTCCTGGGAGCGGGGATGGGCGACGGGAAGCCATCAGAGACTCCTGAGCAGGTGAGTAACCCCCCAGGTGTGGGTTGGAGAAGGGTCCCTGTAGTCACTGTGTGGAGGGTGGAGGGGAGGGGTGAGGCCAGCCTCAGGGAGGCCCACAGGGAGGCTGTTGCTGTGGTCCAGACGACGCGCAGTGACCGGGGGGTAGACCCAGACTTGGGCACAGAACAATTGCAGATGGTGAGTGAGCATCACCCAGAATCACTTTACGGATTGGTGAGCAGACTCCTGAGCCTGTGTCCTGGAACATTCTGTTTCCTCCACCCCTTCCAGTTCAGCTCTCTTCTCTCCCTCACTGGACGCCTCCCCCCGCCTCCAAAGCGCTCCACACGCTCAAAGCCCCACTTTAAGCGTAAGCTGCCTCGGCATGAACGCCAAAGGACGCATCTAAGCCTGTGTTTCTCAAGGATGTCTGCCGTCACCTGGAAGACCAGCATCCAGAGACGTGCCACCAGCCACGCCAGCCCCGCAGATCAGGGTGGACTAAGAGGACGGGGCGTGCACGTCTGCGGCAGCTTCGCTGCACCCTCATGCACTTGGGTTTAGCTGGACATAAACTTTCAGGGGGCAGCCGTCTTCCTTGAAGATGCTGAGGCATTTTCCATTGTTCCTAAACTGCCAGTATTGCTGTTGAGAAGGCTGACGGCACGCTAGCTGCTTGTCCTTTGTGTGACCTGTCCCCCTTCCCGGCCCCTGTAGGGTCCTCTCTTTACTTCCAGGTTTCTACAATTCTCTACGCGCGTGCGTGCGTGCGTGCGTGTGTGTGTGTGTGTGTGTGTTTACACTCACTGCGCTGGGCACTGCGTGAGTCATTTTCATCTAAAAACCCCGTCCTTCGTTCGGTCCTTTCCCGCCTTTTCTCTCTCTAGATTTTTATTATTCAGATATTAGACCTTCAGGGCGGACTCTCTAATGTTATTGTTTCTCTCTGGTTTTCAATGAAAACCAATCTCAGAATCTCCCTCCGGCCCTCCCTGCCTGCTTTCACCTCCTCCTCCCACGTCTCTCTCTTTTTCTTTACCTTTCTGAATGATTTCCTGCACATACGTTTTAAACTTTCCATTGAGTTTTTAATTTTTGCTGTCAAGTTTTTAACTGTTAAAAGTTCTTTTAAAAAGGCTCCTTTCTTCGCTCCCTTTCCCATCTCAGATGCAATCTCTTCTACCACCCTGGAACGTCGTTTCGGCGCGCTGCTGACATGTTCTCCTGCCCCTTGCACACTCTTTCTCCTGGTTCCTCGTCTCTGCTCACGTGTCTTTCATTCTAGAGGTAGTGGCTTTCTTCAGAAGGTACTCGACTCTTGGCTGCCACCCGTACTTTGGAAGGAGACACTTAAATATTCATGAGAATCTCTAGTCAGCGCGGGAGGCTCACTCCCAGCCTCCCAGCCTCCTCTCCAGGGGATTAGGCAGATCCTCAGCTATGCTTTGTTGGGAGACCCCCCGCCCTGTGGATATCTGTAGGTATTTTCTCTCGGGCTCGTCAGTTTTCCCAAAAGGAATCTTTCAGCCACATGTGTGTCTGGAGGTACCAGCCCGGATCACGGTAAAGTGTGTGGATTTGCACTTAATCTCCGCTTTCAGAATGGTAGCTCAGGCATCCATCCCCTCGGCTGTGGTCGATAGCCCCACATCCAGAGCCTTGCTGGATCACCCCCCGTCTTCTAGCGGGAGAGGCAGGAGGCGTTGCCAGACAGCGTGGGCTTGGGAAGGAGTTGGGGGGGATAACAGTTCTTCATGAAGACTTTTCACAGACCCTCCGGCTTTCTGTCCAGCCCGCATTCGGACTTTCAAAGGCATCTGGTGCCTCTGACTTTAAGCCTTTCTGAGGCTTTGATTTTAACTTTCTCAAGTCTGCTAGCTCAGTTACTACTCATCTAACTGCTTCCTGACTTTCAAACGTGTGCAGATTCCTCACTCCAGCTGTCCTTTCTTCTTCCGTTCTCATCGTCATTATGAACGTTTGCCTTTTTTATTCTTTTCCCGTCCTTTCCATTGGGATTGACCTGAAGGCAGAGATTCCTGCTCCTGTTTTGTCTGCCTGTCTAACCTCCTTTTGGTATAGTCCCCGAAGATTTATTTTGAAGAGATTTAAATAATAAGAAAAAATCTTCATTTAGCCACGCAATGATCATTTCCAGTGCTCTCTATCCCATTGCGTAGGTTCGAAGGTTTCTTTTGACTTAAACCAAATGAACAAAAACACATCTTTACTCATGCCGTGTTCAGAATAAGAAGAGCCCACAGCACTCGTGGCTGGGAAAGAAAGAAAATCCCCCGAGCGCAACTCTGCCTTCGGTGGCTGGGCTGAGCTGTGATGGGGCCGCCCAGGGGTCCGTGGCCTCCACCCACTCCCTCCCCTGAACGCAGTGACAAAGCCTAGGGGATGGAGGCTGCCTCCGAGGCCAGAGCAGGAGTGGGGTTGAGGAGCAATGAAGTTATTGGAGAAAAAGATTATAATACCAATGCTGTTTTTCTAATTAAAAAAGCGTCACCTGTTTGTTACTCAGTCTCTTTAAGGCCCTGGAAGGAGGGGTATTGCTAATTAGAGGAGCTATTTGGCAATTGAAGAAAGATCAGGCTGACGGGAATGACTCTTGGGTCCCTTATCTCTTATCTCTGGTGGCCTCACGGTGCTGCACCCTCGGGTTATCCTGCAGCTCAGGCCCTGAGGTCCTGGGCCAGCCTGCTTCTCACAGACCAGATTAGCCCTTGAATGCCAGCACTTCCAAAGTTTCCCCTTCTTGATAGAATTACTTCTAAAATGCATTGCATATTTTCCTGCCTTAGTAAGAGCAATAAAGTGACACCACCAATAATAATAACAGTGCAATGAGTTTGGCATAGTTTTAAGTGCTTTGCATGGATTAATTAACTTAATCCCCACAGCAGCCCTGTGAGAGGTGTGTACAAGCATTGTCAGCATTTCACAGACGAGGACGCACAGGGAGAGGAAGTGCGTGTGCAAGGCACACGGGCCCCTGAGCATAATTCTACCAGTTCTCAATAACGCAGAGATATCGCTAGGATTATCCCATACTGGACTGTAGCCACAAATGCAGATGCACGTGTAGAAGGTCCTTGAAGTTTGAGAGCTGTCCCGGGGTCCCCCCAGGTTAGAACTGTCCCTGGGGACTCACGGAGGGCCCTGTGTTCTAGCATTTGCTCTACACAAGAGTCTGCAAAGAGACAAGCCACGGGGGTGCCCTAGAGAAGGAAGGCTGGGGAGGCTGGTGAGGGTGGGGAGCTCAGAGAGCTGGAAACGGTGGGTTGCGAGGGAGCGTGGTGGGCTGTGGGGGGTGTTGACGTGCACGGCGGGGGGGGAGATTCCGGGGGGCTCGCCCTGAGCATGAAGCAGCATGGCTGCTGTTGATAAGTCAGTGGACTGGACAGGGCCTTTCGGATCCGAGTTCACTTGTATTGACACAGTAATGCTGACAGCTACCGAACCTCTCTGTGTATTAGTTTCCTCTTCCATAAAATGGGAAAAATACTTAAAATGTAGGTAGCGTTTTGACTTGGATTAACCCAGATATAAGTACATAAAGCACTTAGCAGAATGTCTGGAATGTGGTAATAAGTCAGTAAATGGTCTTAGCAGTTTTTAATAACGAAGTTCTGGACTGAGGCCGAGAGGAATAGTTGCCTTTGGTTACATACTACATGCTGTCCACGACTTTGAACTTGGTCCCAGAGCCAGCATGGGCGAACTTCTCAGAAGGTTGCTCGTTCTCTCAAGGGCGAGCGGCTGGGCCGGTGCTGGAGTCCATTGAGCTCCCGGACACTCGTTCCCACCGTCCTGGGCAGTGAGCAGGGCCCTCACACTGCACTCTGACGGCCTGGGCCTCGGCTCCCGGCCACTTGGCTCCCGGCTGTCACGTGACTGCTTCTCCCTGTGGCCAGCTCTTTCAAACGGGGACCAGGCAGCCTGCACAGCCAAGGATCCTGTGTCAGCAGCTCTAGAAGGCAGCAGGTCAGACAGGAGGCCAGAGGTCCTGACCACCGTGGCGCCCAGCGGCAGACAGGTCTGGAACGAGGACACTAGGCCTGGCAGCCCCGTGGGACCCAGACTGCAGTGGCTGCACTGAGTCCCCAACTCCTTTCCCTCACGGTCCAGCTGTGCACCCTGCCCAGCACCGACCGGAGGACTCTGCCTTTCAGAAGCCACGCCTCCCAGAAGAAGACCCCTGGGTGAGCCAGCATGGCTGGAGTTAGTTCACGTGCCCCTAGAAAGCAGCCGGTTCCTCGGCACAGAAGTGGGGGAGGTGTCGTTGGAAGGGGTGAGGTAGGGAGTTGGGGAACAAAACCCAGGACCTCAGGGCCCAATGTCCAGAGGAAGGCCTCAAGGAAGTTGTCTTAATGAATAGTCTCTGGAATAGAGATTTAAAAGTATTCTAGATAAATACTAAAGAAAAGTATCTCTAGTATTTCTAAATACTATGTCTAGTACTTAGTATTGGGGAGAATTGATGCCACTGGGGTTTTCTACATTTTTCTGTTAGCATCAAAGCCGACGGAAGCCCTACATGGGTGTCCAGTGTGTAAAGCAGCTGGGAGCCGAGCAGCTGTGCTGCCAGATGTGGGGCCACAGGCCCTGCTCAGTGGCTTCCTGCCCCCTCAGGGAGCCCTCAACCCACCTCCACAGAGCCCCCAGGACCACGCTCTGAAACCCCTGCAAAATAGGAGAAAGCTAAACTGAGGCAGTGCCCACAGGAGCCGAGCCACAGAATAGCCCACGGCCCACTGCTCCCCGTGGGCAAAAGCGCCTCCCAGCCCACAGCCTGAAGATTCAATCCTCAGAGAAATTACAGGCTCCATCTATGAGTGCCCCTGATGCAGGACTGGTGGATCCGAAGGATGGAGCTTTATAGAAGTCATTTTGGAATCAATGGGATGAGAAGATCGGTACTTCACTCTTCATTAGAGCCCGGCTTTGCCCCCGCCCTTTGGGGTTCTCTCTTTTTGCCTCCTTCCTCTGTGGTTTTGTCACCTGTGTGTACCTCTACGTGCTGTGGTTTCATTTTGCCTGTTTTTGAACTCATCAGACATGAATTCGCAATTTTATTTTTTAGAACGTGCTTCTTTCCTTCAGCATGTTTGTAAGATCCAACTGTGTTGGTGAATGGAGTATTTTCTTTTGCCCTGGATTGGGAAGGCATCATTTTCATGTCCTCGGGCAAGTCATTTCCCTTTCTTGAGCCTCAGCTGCCTCATCAGAAACGGGTTTAGAAATGGTTCCAGAGCTGGCTCCACATTCCCGTCTCACTGGAGTACAGATAAGACGAATATAACACAGGGTCACGGATCACTAATGGGGATGGAAGAAAAGAGGAGTAAATGAGTTTTTATGAGGAATAACTACTTTTCATGGAAGAGAGAAATAAACATAACTTTGGGAACAAGGTTATTTAGAAAAGAGAGAGATTTTTTTTCATAAAATTGGACATTTTCTTTTTAAAATTCCAGAAGTGACTTTCTCACTTCAGGGAGTTAGCAGGACCCTTAGGAACAGAGCCTAAGCGGACACCTCTCTTCTTTTCTTTTTTCAGGCATTAATATATGTTTTTAAATGTATTTTTCAATTACAGTTGCCATTCAATATTGTTAGTTTCAGGTGTACAGCATGTGATAAGACATCTATGTACCTTACAAAGCGATTCCCTGGTAAGTCTAGTACCTATCTGACGGCATGCACGGTTATTCCAGTGTTGTTGACTATCTTCCCTGTGCCGTACTCTGCATCCCTGTGGCTGCTTTTATAACTGGCAGTTTGTACTTCTTAATCCCTTCGCATTGTCACCCAGACCCTCAAGCCCCCTCCCATCTGGGCAGCCACCAACTTCTCTTTATCTGTGAGATTTATTCAGTATTTTGTTTTTCAGATTCCACATATAAGTGAGATCATACGGCCTTTGTCTCTCGGTGTCTGACTCGCTTCGCTGAGTGGATGGCTTTGATGGACGACAGCACCTCCGTCTTCTACCACATTCCTTTCTGTTTTTAAGGAGCCCTATAAAAACCATGAAAATGACGTACAGAAATCACAAACATCATTTACCGGCCCTCTATCAGTCACGCGCATTTGGCAGAACTGGAATTTTGCTCACCACCTTCTGTCGACCCCTGCTCGAGTGCCCCAGCCTTTCCTGTTCAGATGGCACGCTGACACCCTCGGTCACCGCACCCCAGCCCACGGCTCTGTTCCCTTGTGCAGTCAGGCGGGCGGGCGTGAGAGCGTCTGGTAGTCACAGACCTCTGTAGGATTTGGTAAGAAAACATCGTGAATACACAAGAGGCCCAGACTGCCTTTGACCACATCCTGAGGGCCGGCAGCGCCCCCGAAGCCCCCACCGACCTCTCCCAGATCTCACTGAGGCTGCGTGTGACCCTGTTGTGTAGGTGGTGACAGCATCCCCCACAGGCTTGGGTAGGAGGCGAGAGGCCCAGGGCACTGGTTTAACCTACGCTTGTTTTATTGAGCCCCCACAGGCATGGGGGATTAAAACTTCTCCAGCACAGCACTGGACAATGGACCTTTTTGCAATGATGGGTATGTTCTGTGTGCAATATAGTAGCCATCGGGCACTTGATTACCATTTAGTGCGGTAGCCACCTAGCTACTGTGATCCGGGAGTGGCATTTTAATGTAACTAACTAGTGAACTAGCCACCTGTGGCTAGTGATTCTGTTATTGGACAATATAGTTCTAGAGCATGCCTTTGCTATGCAATCCCTACTTCGTACACATTAAACTTTTCTGTCTTCAGTACAAAACCAACAAAACAAATGCCCCTCAGCCCCTTCTGTCCGTTGCCCTGTCTCACTTCCCCACCTCCGTTGACTCCTGCAGCCCGGCCTCCGCTTCGCCGGCCCACAGGGGTTGCCGAGGGGAAGCCGTACGTGCTCTTGTGCTCTCGGTGTTGCCAAACCACTGACATCTGACACCGGGTTACTCCTCTCTTATCTCTTACCCTGTAGCTTCATTCCCCTCTGCCATGTGTCTGACGGAGTGACTCCTACTGGCCAGGATTTCAGGTGGCAGTGAGCAAATGGACACTGTCCCAGTTCCCATGTCCCATGTGATGGCCTGTGGTGCTCATTTTAGAAATCAGTGACATTCAAACGAATTGGACCACAACCCGGAAATACGATTTACCTTGCAACTTCGTACACATACGCACAGGGGACACATTCACGACGAAGTTGCAGGGAAAGAAGTTTGTGTGCACAGCACATTCATATTTTCAGGACTACTGTACTTTTGATGCCAGTGGACACTTACTCTGTGTGTGACTCGCCCACAGTTTGACAGCCCTGCCCTGATGCCGGGGCTCCCCGGGCTCCCCGGGCTCCTGTGCTGCCGTGACCTCTCCTGCCACCTGCTCTCCCGAGTGCCTTCACCCCACGCCCAGCTCCAGCCCCCGCTCAGGGCTACCACCCACTCCTTCCTGGGAGCTCTCTCCACACCGACTCACAGGGCACGGTCCAACTCCCAGCGGCCTCCCAGGTGCCACCCACCTGTCCAGTTTCACCTCCTCTCTCTTACTGGGTCTGAATCTGATTTTATCCCTTTTCTCCAAATCCTGCCTCTTCTATGTACTGTAATAGTGAGTGGCTTTACCATGCACCCACTTGGGGGAGAAAGCTAGAAGCCTCCTAAATGCACCACCTCTGGTCACCCTGAGTCACATTGTGTCTCAGAGAGATGTGTCCCCTCCATCTCACTGCCACTGCTTCAGCTTGGACCCTCCTCACTTCTGCCATTGGTGACACACCTCTGGAGCCTTCCACGGCAGCCTGGTCCAATAGCACGTGCAGCGATTATAGACACTTCTGCATCTGCACTGTCCAGTATGGTAGCCACTAGTCACGTGTGGTTCTTGAGCACTTAAAACGGGGCCAGTGCGACTTAGAAACCCAATTCGGATTTCAGTTCAACAGTCATCTGTGCCTAGTGACTGATGGAGTGAGTGGACAGCTCAGGTCTAAATGACCTCCCTGTCGCAGCGTCCCTCCTCCCCGGCCCCCAGACCAGAGACAACCGACAAACCCCTGTTGACTAAGCGAGGAATGACAGGGAAAATATGAAAGCCATCTAAAGATGTCAGCAACATCATCAATTAGTAAATAGGATAGCAAGTCAGCTCTGTTTATCAGATCAATTTTTTCGTACATTTAAAAAAAGAAGAGGGTGCTGTGCTACGCAGCCGGTCTCTGCATTAACGGATTAAATTAAGCCATTGGATATTGAGTGTTACCATTTTAGTAGGCGTTAGTGAAATAAATACGAATAAAATGTAACCCCTCAAGGAACTCTGATTCCAATGAGAGAGACAATAAGCAGATCGTTGTAATTCAATACTGTAAGGGCTGAAACGGACACGCATATACAGACGTCCAGGAGGAACAGAGGTGCCCGGGGCCTCCCGTGATGCGGAGGGAAGGGCGTTTTGAGGAATCACGTGCCAGCTGGAGAAGGGGGCTGTGTGTAAGTCCCAGAAAGAGCAGGTGTGTGTGTTACCTGTTGCCACATAACGCAGTGCCCTAAACTTAGCAGCTCAGAACAATGTCACTATCTCACACTGTCTGTGGGCCGGGATTCGGAAGTGCCTTGGCCAGATGGTTGGTTAGTTGGGCGGATCTGGCCCCGAGTCTCTCCTGAGACCCCCGACAGGACACCCTCTGGTTCTGCAGTCGTCTGGAGGCTTCACTGAGGCCTGAGAACTGCTTCCACGCAGCCACGCGGGCAGCAGGCGGCAGCCTTTGCACCTCCGGGGCTGTTGGCTGGAGGCCTCAGGTCCTCACCTGTGGGCCTCCCCATCAGCACCCTGACTGTTTCTGTGACATGCTGGGCGTCTTTGACAGCGAGTGGTGAGAGAGAGAACGCGCAGAAAGCCCCGTGCATTTCAGGACCGGCTCTCTGAAGTCACGTGTTCCAATCCTGCCCGCACGGAAGGGGATGGGTCTCAGGCTCCACCTCTTGAAGCGAGGCCATCAGAGAATGCGCAGCCTGGTGCTAGTGCTCCTGTGTCGCTGAAAACCGTGGGGCGCGGCTGGTGCTAGGTGTGCCAACGAGAATGAGATCTCCGTCGTGGGTGGAGTGGGTGGGGGTGGGGTAGGTGGTGTAAGGGGGTACCTGGAGATGAGGCTGGAACTCAGAGCGGGACCTCACACTCCAGGCTGCAGAGTTGGGGCTGTAACTTGTCTCTCCCCAGAGCCCTCGGCTTCAAAGGGCCCCAGGGCGGGGGAGTGCCAGACCTCCCACTGGGTGTACTCGGTACTCCTCCCGGAGCCCAGAGCCAAGACTGGACATGCTGACCACAGGTTGAGGTGAGGGTGCCACACAGCTGCTTCCCAATGGATCCAGCCCCAGGAGAGGTCTCCCATCTAGCGCTAGGGTGCGGAGGGGCTGCTCTGGGCAGCCAGCCTGGTCTCTGGGGGTCCAGCAGCCCCTCCAAGGCCTACTTACAGCTGTGAGTGTGAGGGGAGTGCTGAGCCCCCTCCCCCCCCACACTCTCTTCACATCAGGGGCCGTCATGACCCTGGTGAAGCCCCAGCTGCTCTTCCTCACGTGGGTTGAAGCCCACTGGGGCTTTCTGAACGCCTTTGAGGCTATGAACGAACTTCTGCCCCACACTCTGCACCTCTCCGCCTCTCATGAGTGGGTTGCTGGCTGGCTCCCCAGTGGGGGCGGCGTGAGAGGCAACCACACATTGATATTTCTCTCCCTCTCTTTCTCCCTCCTTTCCCCTCTGTCTAAAATAAAATAAATAAAATCTAAAAAATAAAATAAAAATGTCGCTACTTTGCTGTGGGTCCGGAATCTAAAATTCTCCCAGCGGAGGTGAGGGATGGATGGGAGGAGAATGCAGCTCGTCCAAGTCCATTCAGAGCTCTCCAGGGGTTCTAAGTACATGCAGGTGTGGGGGGTCACTCCCTCCCTTGAGTTCTAAGGGTTACCTGGACAGGGCTCCCCGCCTGAGACAAGCTGTCAGCCCCTCCTAGGGTTTCCCCAAGATGACCCTTCGGGGTCACCTCTGAGTCCCTGCTCCTGCTCCCAACCGAACGCATTGGGCTGCCCCGCACCCTCCTGCTGTTCCTGCCCTGTGCCCCCCGGCCGGTCCCAGAGCCCAAACCCACCCTCTCACGGAATCCCACAGAACACCCCAAACCGCACAGAGCACAGCGCTTGACTGGAAGTCTATAGGAGGAGAGAATTCTGCCATAGCAGACGTATGTCCGGATAGCATCCAGAACACTCAGTTAAATTTAATTTCAGATAAACAGTACTTTTTTTCATGGTGTGTCCTCCAATTAAAAAAAAGAAGTCTAGCAACTCTAGTGGCAACGCCAACCACTCCGAACGGAACACTAGGCCTTCCGTTCCCGGCCTCCGCTCCGCTGGGGTTTCTCACCGTCTCTGTCACCTCTGTGGCCCCCACCTCCCACCCTCCGGCTGCCTCCCTGTGCTCCTCGCCGTTCCCGTCCCACCCTTTGCTCTCCTGCAGGCTGACGGGCGTACCCCAAAGCGTCCAGGCTCTGACCCAACCAAAGGGCCTTTCGTTCACCCAGCCCCGCTCGCCTGTGCGGTGGTTCTCCCCAGCGCCATAAGTGTCATAGGGTAACCCTTTTCCCGTGGGCCACCGTGGTGACAGCAAAGCCTTGTCGTCTGCTCAGGATGGTCCCAGAGCCCCCTCTCTGGCCGCACTGCTCCTGGTGGCAGACATGTGCGAGGCTGAAAATAGTTCAATTCCTAAATTCAGCACACATTTATTGCATCCCTGGGACTTAATATGCCCTGAGTGTAAAATGAGAAGGTGAGGTGTGGGTCGCTGTGTGCAGGCAACCACAGGGTACAGGGGTGCAGGGTGGAGGGATAGATAGCAAGATGTGAAGTCCCACAGCAGGGATCAATCTCGGAGGGTTTCATGGAGGAGGTGTCTTTTAGCTGGTCCAGAATAAATTTCTATAGTGAGAAAATGGATAAAAGGGAGTTCATGGGTCAAGAGAAGGGGGTGATATTGTAGGCAGAGAACACGTACGTTCAGGGAATGATGGAATAGGTGGTTTGGGGGAAGACATGCAGGAGAGGTCGGTAAGATGGGCGGTCCAGTGGGGTAGGTGCACCCCTGTTTGTTGCACATCCCCGCTTACGGCAGGGGGCACTTGCCTCCATTTGCTCGCACAGGAGAAG
This sequence comes from Micronycteris hirsuta, assembly GCA_004026765.1. Classification (NCBI taxonomy): domain Eukaryota; kingdom Metazoa; phylum Chordata; class Mammalia; order Chiroptera; family Phyllostomidae; genus Micronycteris; species Micronycteris hirsuta. The sequence continues at coordinate 7,952 of PVJI01024990.1, read as the reverse complement.
AGAATGTAAATGTACCCCTTTTCCATCGCCATGGGATAAATTAGCACAAATTGAGCACCTGAAAACATCACAGGTCACCTCACAGTTCCTGGGGGTCAGGAGTCAGAGCACAGTACAGTCAGGGCCTATGCTTCAGGGTCCCTTCCAAGGCTGCAGTCAGGCCCCTGGCCAGGGCTGGGGTCTCCTCTGAGGCCCGATCAGAGAGGAATCCACTTTCGAGCTCACTTTCTGGTTGCCGGTAGAATTCAGTTCCTTGCAGGTTGTTGGACTGAGGGCCTTGGCTCCTCACTGCCCATCAGCTGGAGACCACCCTCAGCTCCTCGGACGTGGAGCCCCCACAGTTGCCACTCACTTCACAGGAGCGTGCAAGCCAAGGAGACACTAGAAGGAATCCTCTAGCAGGAACAAAGTGAGTTCGTGCAATCTAATCTTAGCGACGGCTTCCCATCACCTTTGCAGTGTTCTGTTGGTTCGAACCAAGTCTGCTGTTCCGCCCATGCTCGGGGGAGAGGATTAAACAAGGACGGGAATGCCAGGAGGCAGGGTCCTGGAAAACCCTGTGTGTATTGGTGGTGGGGGGTGCAGAGGCAGTGATGGCTCCCTTTGCAGAAGAAGGAAGCACCCTATTGGGTAAGAGAGAGGGCAGGGACCCCTCCCCCGGAGAGACCTGCATGTGCCCCACACTGTCGCACCTGCAGGTCAGGGAGGCTGGCCTTCTCTTGTCCACCCCTGCACTGTGGTGACGTCCTGTCTCTGGGAAGAGGCCTGATGCCTGTAAGCTAGGCTGCAGCCCATGATGAGGGGGCGTAGGCTTCCCCTTCCCCCTCCATCCTCGCAGAGTGCCTCTCGTGCCCCTGAACACACGAAGCTCCTTCCAACCACAAGGCTGGTCCATATGGCATTTCCCCTGCTTGGAATACTCCACCCACTGGCCCATCCTTTGGCTGAGTCCTCCTCATCCCCCACCCCCAGCTTAAATGTCACTTCCTGAAGTCTCCCATGATGCCCTGGCCTCACCTCCCTGGTCATCCAGCTCCAGGCACATAGTATAAACTCAGTGAATGCTTGTCCATGAATAAATGAGAAATAAGGATCTACATCTGGCTGTGTGACCTGGGGTTAGTCCCTTGACCTCTCTGGGTTTCCGAGTTTTCTCATCTGCAGTGTGGAAGGTGAACTTCATATCTAAGATCTCCTTCAGCTCTGACAATTTTCGCTCCTGCTCTAGGGTCTGTCCAAGTTCATGGGAAGGATTCACCGGACAGTGCACATGGTAGGCCTTGGGACAGTGAAGGGGACTTAGAGGAGGTGGGGGCCGTGGTGGCAGAGGGGAGCACCTACAGGGAGGCCCACTCACCCAGAGGGCCCACAGCCCCCACTTGTGACCTGATGGGCAGGAGCTGGGAGGGGACAGTCAGAATCAAAACCACGGCTTTGCATTTTCAGTGCTTGGGCGTCATGCCATGAGTAGTAAGTCTAACACTGTTGCTTCTGGAGAATCAAGACTCCACGGCAGCATTTTCCACCGGTGTGGCACAGAATTTTTAAAACATGCAGTACCTGACTATTTAGTCAGGGGCACTGACCTCTTTTCCCTTAGATCGTCAAATAAAAAAACAACAACAGCCGCCACAATAGCCATCCGGTGTGAATGAATCAAAGTTATACCAATTTTTTTGTCAGATCAGCAAAAAGTAGTTTTTGGTGTGCCGCAGAATTTTAGTAATTTGTTTATGTGTACTGGGAGAGGAAGAGGCAGAAAGTGGCCGCCCTGTAGGAGCTCACATGTGGACAGACACCACGTGAATACACACACACACACATGCACACACCCCAAGTGCAGATTCAGGTTCCCAATCACAAACACAAACACAAATGCACACAGACGTCTATCAGCACACAGTGCACAACCCGGGCCATCCATCCCCGTCTCCATGGTCCCCGAGGCTCCGTCACCCTCTGGACCTCCCCTGTCTCAACAGACCCCAGGGCTGTGCACTCGGGCCCTGGGGAATCAATGCCTTCTCGCTGAGGCTGACCATGGGGCTGGAGAAACGAGAATAACCTAAATGACGTTCCAGGTGTGCAGCTATTTGCATCTCCACAGTCCAAGGGGCTAAGAAAAACTAGATCTAGTCACTAGAAACCTCGGGGTCTGCAGGTGCAGCTTTCAAGAGAACTGGAAAACAGTGACATGTGGAGGTGGCACGGGGAGGGGAGCAGTTTTGTCACTTACAAAATAGCTCACTCATGGTCCCATTTGACCCTCACCACAACCGTGTGTGGGAGAGATTTACAGATGATGCAGCTGAGACGCAGCCGTGCAAAGCGACTCGTGCCAAGGCGTGCAACTGTCAGGGACGGGTCTGGACTCAGGTGCAGGCCTGGACTCAGGTGCAGGCCATCTGCTATTGAAGCCATGTTCTCTTCACCATCCCTCAGCTCTGCCTCTTGCCTTTGACATTGGCCCCTGCCTCTGGGCTCCACTTCAGGCTGCTCAGGCTCGCCTCCCTCAAACTTGGCCTTCTGGAGACCTGGCCTGTGAGGAGAGGGCTGGAAGAATGGCAAGTGTTCTAGAAACTCATGAAAGTGCACCTTCGGGGGATGGCTGACGGGGACCTGCCCCTTCACAGAAGGGGCAGAGATCTGGAGGAAAGCAAACATGAGGGAGAGACAATGAGAGACAGGTCACAGCCACATGCTGGCTGCCGGGGCATCGAAATAATCACACAGTGACAAATTCTCAAAAGCTGACAAACCTATTATCTTTTTGAAATGGAATGCCCGGTTGAAATCTTATGCCTGAAAATTAGGAGCATGCCCAGTGCTCAGGGACTGGTCTGCTCACTCACTCACTCACAGGGTGTGTTTTCAACCCCTGCCATGTGGTAGATCCTGCGCTGAGCCTTGGCAGGATAGACAGACCAGTTCCTGGCCTTATTTGAGCCTGTGGTTCCCAACGTGATGAGTGACGGGGGCCCAGGAAGAAGTGACTTTAAGCTAAGACCAGAAATACAGCTGGGATTACGCAAGCGATGTCAGGGGCACAGCAGGACCCACTCAACGCAGGGAGAGAAACCTCCAGGGACAGGCTTTTCGAGACATTTGTAAGCCTGTGATGGGGTTCTTTTAGATGACAGGAACATCTGTTTCCCCACAGGCAGATGGACCTGGCTGTTTGTCCATCCTGTCCCGTGATCCCGGTGGCCAGGTGTCTGTACTGGGAGTCGGAGGGGAGCAGCTGAAGCTTGTGTGAGTTGGTGACTTGGCTCAGGTGTGGACGGAACCATGCAAAACCCCACATGTTCCTGCAGCACTCCCTCAGATGAGTCTGTGACGTCATTCTGAAAAATCCGGATCACACGCTCTGGTGGCCCGAATGTTACTGTTCAGGCCAATGCTCAAACACTTGACATGTGTGATGGAACCTTTGCTTAAACCATAAAAGGTGTTACTACCTTTTAAAAACAAAATGGAAAAATCTTTCCTCAATTTACCTTTTCAAGGAGAGCATAACACATACCAACTATATGAGTAGATTAAACTGAGATTCGACTCAGATACTAACGTAACTTTATTTTTTAGCAGGTTTCCCAGCACTTGGGTTATCTGGGGAGCGTGTGTGCTGTGGGTTCAGCTCTGAGCACGGGAGCTGCTGGATTGGATTTACCCCTTTATGTGGACAGCCTCCTTCCCCAGCAGGACTGCGCCTGCTGCAAAGCCCCAGCCGTGTGCTCCAGGCAGGGGCTCACTGCGTGTTTGGGGAAGGTATGACGAGTGTTTGGGGTGGTGGTGATCACCGGCACATCCTCCTTGCAGCCCTCCGAGCTCCCCGTTGGTAATGCCAGATCCCCAAGGAGGATGCTCTTGGCAAGCGTCCCAGGCTGCCCGGAGCCCTGCCATGCACACTCCAGGAACTGAAGACACTGCTGAGGGCTTGTGTTCCTAACCAGACTGTCTCTGGGGATGCTGAGCTTTGCCAGGAGAAGAATGGCTGGAAATGAGTCCCCGGGGCAGCTTGGTGTGGAGTTTCCCTGTCTCACACCCAGCAGCCTTCAGGAAGGTCACTGGAGCTGGGCTGCTTGTAGAGCGAGGCTGGGCTGATAGGGGGCTGCTGGAGGCACAGGGGAAGGGGGAGGTGCACGGGCTTCAGTCTAGAATGAAGGGCCTGGGAGAGGGGACTCAGGGCCCTGGCAGGAGGAAGAGGGAAGCGGGCCTTGCAGGAGCTGAATCTTACTGTGCAGTGTGTGTGTGTATGTGGGCGGCGTGGGGTGGGGGCTGTGCAGGGGGGATTGTTGCTGGATTAGAACCTCAGCGTTTCTTGTGGTTCCGTGGGCATGACTGGGGTTTCCTGAGCTGAAAAGCACCTTGCTCCCCACACCATGCAACAGGTGGCCCGGGACAGGGCGGGTAGGAAGGAAGGGGCCCCTCATCCTCCCAGGTGTTTGCTTTCGCCCCGGTTACAGGTTTCCGAGTTCAGGAGCTTTTCGTGTGCGCTTTATTTACTGAGCTTGGTACAGAAACCTGGCTCGGGCACACAGCCACCGCCAGTGCAGGGAGCAGCTTCCGTCTGAGTGCTAGTTTTGGTCCCGGGCAGTGGCGGCCTGGGTGGCTTTGCTGTGACGATCCTCAGTACTCCTCTGGTCCTGCTCGAAAGAGGCTGTGGCCGATGATGGATGACCATCCTGTGTGCACCACAGACTTCCAATCTCTACCACTCACTAGTGTTTCCCCATGACGCAGCCCCCCACGTGCAGCATTGAGGGCGCTCGATACGTGTTTGTGGATTTCAATTTAATCCACCTAGAACTTCTCTCCTCTTGATTGTCCAGCAGAACGCACACATCCTTTGATGGCTTGGCAGGTCAAAAGGGACAATTGTCTTCTGAGTTTTCCCAGGAAGTCTTACCGTAGGGCAAAGCAGGAAGTAGGGGCTTGAGATGCCTTCGTTCATTGAACAGCTGTGTGTTGGGCCTGTTCTGTGGGCTCAACAGTGTGCTGTGTGCCGAGGACACAAGGAGGCCCCTTCTCTGCCGAGGTTGAGGGCCACCAAGGTGCCTCCCTGCTCAGGGGAGCCAGAGAAGTTCTGCCACAGGTCCCCAGCAGGCTTCCAGGGTTGCGGAGGGGTTGGATAAGGAAGTCCTCAGCCAGGGCCGACTTGCTCAGCCCTTTGCAGAAACCGTCCCTCCAGGCCATCAGTCCTGACAGGGGCCCTTCTCTGCACGATACCTCAGGTTGCTTGGTTCCCTCTGGGGATTCTGGCAGCTTTGACGGGCCAGTAAGCTCTTCTCTTCACTCCTGTGTACTCTGGTGGAGGACTTGAGGCACTTTTTAAAAATGAGCTGGTTGCCCTCTGGGTCTTACTAAATTCTGGTCATTCCAGAAGGAACGGATAAAGAAGGCAGAAGGTCCTCTGGCTTGAAACCTACTCGCTTGTCTGCCTCTCCCCTCCCCCAGCCCCGCCCTGAGCCCACTGGGCGGGCCTGGCTGTCTGGCCCCAACACATGCAATCCCGAGATAAGAATTTCCAGAGACGCTAATTAGCAAGCGTTTCTATTCATTTAGGTAGGTCATGATGTGTGTTTCCTCGTGCTCGGGTCGTCAAATTCAAAGTTTGCCACTGCACACTCTTCTAAAAGCTGAAATAAATGGTTTGAGACCCCAGAAAAAGTTAACACCGCCAGGCACACAGGTCTTTGTAACTAAGAACAGGAGTTTGTGTTTTGCTTTGTTTTGCTCTGAAAAGTGAAATAAATTGTTCACCTGTGGAAGCGTGCTTGCCCGGTGACACACAGCCCCCTTTATGTGGAGAGACCAGCCTCACACAGGCTGATGCTCCTGCCTGTGTCTGAGTGGACACAGGCCCATACACACGCACACGCCCTGGGCTGCTATCCTGATTTCTGACCTTCCGTCACCATCGGTTTGTAAAGATTTCAATCACCCACAACGTGTGGGTGGGAAATACACAAGTAGCTGCTACTTCTCATTAGCATATTTTTGTTTTCCAAGTCTTCCTCCCTTCTGCATGTGCCAGGTACAGGCCAGGAATACACTCGGTTACAAATTCACAAGGGCCTGGAAGCTTCCCCAGGGGCCTGTCCCACTTGCACTTCCATGATGTGGCAGTGGGAGCAGGCCTTCGAAGTCAAAGGGATCTGGTCTGGAGCAGCAGGACCTTGGGCCAACACTGGATCTCTGCGTTGCCCGTGGTAACGGGATTCTTCCATGGAGTCACAAGGAAAGCATCTTGGGGACCCATGCATAGAAGCATGTGACCAATTGTGCCAAGGTTTATTGAAGCAAAAACAAAGGACCGCCTGCCTCCGCGCCCCGCCCCCTCACCCCCCGCCCCATCCCCGGCGCCCCACGTCTCATCCACAACCAGGTGGCTCAGCTCCATCTGGCTGCGGAAGAAGTCCGCCCTCAGGAGCCTCAGACCACACTTGCCCTCACCAAGCCCAGGAGGCCCAGGATCCAACAGGCAGAACGTCTCTGTGTCTCGTCTTGGCCTCCGCATGTCCACCGCCAAGGCACGGTGGTGCTGTGGCCAGGACTAGCACTGCGCTCCAGCCCCCGTGGCTGCTAAAGTGGGGACAGAACACGTGAATGAACAAAACCGAACCCCGGGCCTTGATTAAGCTTTCCCTACGTTTCCTTTCTTCTTCCTCATTCTTCCTGGCTTGGGCTCTCCCTCTACCCAATCTCTTTCCTGGATCTTCCCGTTCCATATGCTTCTCCTACCTGATCCTTCCCCCAGATTTTCCCAGGCTAGACTCTGCCCCTTCCTGTTGCCATCTTGGCATCTACCGCACATGCGTCAGCAGAGGGGTTTCCCCTCCACTGGCTCTCTTTCCCCTGGTAATCTGAGGACGTGGACAGGTTGTCCTCGGGGAGATTAGAAAGCCGCTTCTTCCTGCTTGCTTTGGCGGAGGATGCGGCTGTCCCCTGGCTTGTCTGGAAGCTTCCAGGCTTAATCAGGCTTAGCCAGCCTTCTCCCTTCTCTTTTGTTAATACCTGACTAGCTGCCTACACCAACATCTGGAGGCTCTTGATTAGCAAAAACAGGGGACAGGAGGATGCTTGCTTCACAGGGCTGTGGGTAGGATTAAATAACATGACGTGCATGAAACCAGTTCTACCTCCCTGGCCCATGGGGGCTGCTTAGGAAAGGTGAGCCTCTTTCCCTCTGTAACCAATAGGAGAATGCCATCTGCTGTCGAGTGGGGAGGAGCCTTAGGGGTCATGGACAACCCCCGCCGGGGTCCCTCTGGTCCTCTGAGCACCCTGCCCTGAGCAGCAGGACCAAGTCCCAGCCAGCAGTGGGCCTTCAGGGAAGGGTTGTGAGACCCAATGGGATGAAATCCCCTGGCCATCTGGCCCTGGAGACCCCAGGCTTGAGCAGCGGTAAGGACTAGGAAGGGACTTACTTCTGTAGGAAGGAGTCCATTTCATTGTCTGACACGTCAAGCCCTTTGAAAGTACTTCCTGAGAGACCGGGCCAGGGCCCCCAGGGATGGGTTGGTGGGGGGTGCTGTGTCAGGAGGGACAGACCTGCAGAACCGCTGTTGGCACCTTGTGTTCGTCCCCCGCGTCAGGAAGAGGGCATGGCCCATCCACCGCGATCCTTCACTTGATGCCCTGTGTTGCCAACGACCTCATTCACCAGGGCTAAGTGAGGTCATGGGACGCGGTTTCCTCTTCCCCTGGATGACGTTCACTGGGCACTACCACGGACCAAAGCCACAGCCTCGGCGGGTCGCTTCTGGGCAAGAGCTAAAGAGTTTCAAATGCAAATTTCAAACACATTTCTAGAACTCTCGTCTCAGAAGCCTCCCAGGTGAGTGGGCACTAGTGCCTGGTGTGTGACGACTGTCTGTCACTGTCTGACAGCTTCCTGGAAACCAACTCGTTGTGCGTGGGGCGAGAAAGAAGAAATGGTGCTTCGGTGT